>BSQZ01000017.1:5427500-5460000 GCA_033239005.1 Lamellibrachia satsuma
GGAGAATTATCAGCCAGTCCACGTGTGTCAACGTACTTGTCTTGTGTCAACCGCTATCTGTGTCACATACAGGAATGCCCCGATGGGGCCCATGGTAGAAGCGTGCTCGTCGCGGGTCCTGCCAGTTATCGTCTGATATCTGCAATTCTACTACTACCTTCTCACAAAACATCCACGATGCCCAGAAATTGCGCCACTAGCCAGAGTCACATTCAAGGGTCCTTTTCAGGGCCGGCTCTGGCCACTAGTCAGAGTTATACAAAAGGGTCCTTTCCAGGACCAGCTCTGACTATTATGTCCTTCAACATTGAAGGGTTCTCAGCAGCCAAGCAAAAACACGAGTGACCTGAGCAAAAACACGAGTGTACTGTTCTATGCATACAGGAGACACATCGTGGGCCAGATGACATCCGGCCTAACATCCCAGGAATGCAGTTAGCCATCGAGAGGCCCAACGCACAATATGGCAGTGCCATATTTGTCAAGTCAGGCACCATCGTCAATGCCACATCACTAACGGACGTCAACAACATCGAGATTTTGAGAGCAGATCTCAGCGGTATCTCCGTGACGTCAATCTACAAACCACCCGGCGAACTGTTCTCATTTGATCAACCACCGACTGTGGTAGGAAACCAACCACAGGTGATCATCGGAGATTTTAACAGCCACAGTTCGCTGTGGGGCTATGCCACAACGAATACTGACGGCGAACTGGTAGAAGACTGGGCTGAGATCTACGGTGTAAGCCTGATCCACAACCCAAAACTTCCCAGTTCCTTCAACAGCGGCCGATGGCGACGAGGGTACAACCCAGACCTCATCTTTGCTAGCAACCGAATCGCCGGTTGCTGTAACAAGTTTGTGATGAATCCAGTACCTCGCTCCCAACACCGACCCATTGGAGTGCAAGTGAATGCAGCTGTCACTGTACAAACTGTACCATTCCAGCGACGTTTCAACCTCAAAAAGGCAAACTGGGAACAGTTTGCGCAGCAGCTGGATGTAGCAGTGGAAAACATCCCCGCCACAGCCGAAAACTACGACCAGTTTGTAAAAGTCTTACGAAAGGTTGCTAGAAAGAACACCCCCCGTGGGTGTAGGAGGAACTACGTCCCAGGCCTGACAACTGAGACCACCGAACTGTACAAACAATACACAGAGAAATATGAATCAGATCCTTTCGCAGAGAACACCATCACACTGGGGGAGGAGCTGATAAACTCCATCTCAGAGGAGCGCCGTAAATCATGGCAGACTCTGATCGAATCAACGGACATGACACATAATAGCAAGAAGGCTTGGTCAACAATACGCAAACTCTGCAACGACCCACGCAAGTCAAAACAGCACTACAACACCACTGCGAACCAAGTCGCACACCAACTCCTAACCAACGGAAGAGTACCGAATAGACAGCCGAAGGTACGTATCAACCGACAGCAGTACCCAGACGATCCGGGTTTCACGAGAGCTTTCACGGCAGATGAGCTCGACGTCGGTATTACTGCATTGAAGAAAGGCAAAGCACCCTGCCTGGACGACATCCAAACAGAGCTGATCAAACAGCTAGGACCAAAGGCACGGGACTGGCTACTACGTTTTTTCAACAGCTGCACCGCGAGTAAGAAAATCCCAAAGCTCTGGCGACAGGCTAAGGTAGTGGCAATACTAAAGCCTTGGAAGGATCCATCTGAGGCGAAGAGTTTCCGACCGATTTCCCTGCTCTGCCACACATACAAACTGTTTGAGCGGCTCATACTGAATAGACTAGCGGCACATGTTGATGAGAAACTCATCCCGGAACAAGCCGGTTTCCGCCCTGGAAAATCGTGTACGAGCCAGCTACTCAACTTGACAGAGCATATAGAAGATGGTTACCAGAAATGCCTGATCACCGGTGCTGTTTTTGTAGACCTGTCTGCTGCGTACGACACGGTCAACCACCGACGCCTCCTCAGCAAAGTGTTGGATATGACTGGCGACCTCCATCTGACCGACCTGATACGCACAATGCTCGAAAGCCGACGTTTCTTCGTGGTGCTGAATGGTAAAAAGAGCCGTTGGCGACGACAGAAAAACGGACTACCACAGGGAAGTGTACTGGCACCGATGTTATTCAACATCTACACCAACGATCAGCCCGTGCACACTGATACACAGAGTTTCATATATGCGGACGACTTATGCATTGCATCGCAAGAAAAAGATTTCAGTAACATCGAAGTAAATCTGACGTCTGCACTAAGCATCTTGTCCACATACTACGACCTCAACCAACTGCGCGCAAACCCATCTAAGACGCAGGTGTGTGCTTTCCACCTGAGTAACAGAGACGCTAAGCGAGAACTAAACGTTGTTTGGAATGGGACCCGTCTCAACAACACATCAACACCAGTGTACCTCGGCGTTCATCTCGATAGAACTCTCTCCTTTAAGACACACATACAAAAAACCAAGATGAAAGTAAACGCAAGAAACAACATCATCCGCAAACTTGCCAACTCGAAGTGGGGGTGCAGAGCATCAACTAGTTGTCTCGCTCTCTGCTACTCAGCTGCCGAGTATGCCTGTCCGGTATGGGAAAGGTCCACACACGCAAGCAAGTTGAACCATGCTCTACATGACTGCTGCCGAATCATCTCAGGCTGCCTCAAACCAGCGAACGTCGACAGCGTACACTTGCTGGCCGGCATAGCTCCCCCTCAAATCAGGAGAACTGTTGCCAGCCGCATGGAACGATCACGACTAACGACAGATACCAGACACCAACTGTTCAACCATATGCCAGCTGCTAGCCGACTGAAGTCGCGGAAGAGCTTCATGCACACAGTGACACTGCTCGACTCGTCTCCTAGTATCACAAGAATACAGATGTGGAACAGCAAAACAGCTGACATACCAGCCTCCAATAAAATGGGATTAGAGGCGGCTGAATCCCTGCCAGCGGGGTCTGACCAAGCATGGCTCTGTTGGCGTTCTCTGAACCGCCTACGCACTGGCGTTGGCCGTGTTAAAAGTAAGATGAGGAGGTGGGGATACATTGATGACACCCAGTCTTTGAACTGCAACTGTGGGGAACTGCAGACGATGGCCCATCTTCTCTGCTGTCGACTACTGGATGAGGCCTGCACCGCAGAAGACCTTGTCACTGTCACTGAGCGAGCAAAGGCGTGCGCCCGCAAGTGGCAACACATTGTGTGAAGGACACGAAAAAAGAAGAAGAACCGCTATCAAAAATCGGTGAGACACTTAGCAGGGTTGGCCAACATCCCTTCAGATTTCTCAAGCCGTAATGCTGCTACTTGCGAAGAATCAATATTCCAGATCTGCTCCTTTACAAGACAAGTAGACGACTGTGTTGTTCAAAGAGTGTCTATCGCAGATATCATCAAGGGCACTACCAAGCTCCCATTCACCAGCAGGGCTGCCTGGTTATCAATTCAATCCGACTGCCTGGATCTGAGGCGTACACATGCTCACTTGGTACAGGGTACTCGTCCATCGAAGATATTGACTAATGTCAGGAACATAAAGTGATACCTCAGTGTCGCAACTGTGTACAGGAACGGTTTGTTGGTGGTAAAGCGACGTCAGCCATTGTCCACTACCCGTGCCACGCCAAGTTCTACATGGTTTGTTGACGGCATTACACATTCAGCTAGATCATCCTACGTCACACCAACTTAAGCTCCTTGTGCGTCGCTTCTTCTACGTACTCGATATGGGCAGAGCCATTGATGATGGGAACTCAAAGTGTCACCAATGTGCTTCGTTACGGAATGTCCCACACGCTATTGTTGAACAATCAACAGGTGACCCCAAGTGCTGTCGGTGTTACATTTGTAGCAGTTATCGCAAAGAGCGCGCAGCAGATACTTGTAGTCAGAGAGTGTGCAACATCATACACACGTACCTGCTTGGTTGAGGACGAACGCCACGAGACCTTACGAAGTGCCTTGATACGCTTGTGTATAGAATTGAGACCGTTAGATGGTCCACTCGCTGTCACACGCACACACCCTGCTTCTGGCTTCACGTCCCTGGTTGACGACAAGCTTCTCCTTTATCATAGGCTAGGCATTGAGGTAGGCCGGATAAAGAACATGAATAAAAACCCATTAGCGGAAAAAGCAATCCGTGAGCTGGAGGATGAGTTGTTACGCCAAGAACCTATGGGTGGTGCAGTGACCTCGCTAAGCCTTGCTATCGCAACAGCCCGGCTGAATTATCGTGTACGTAACCGTGGGCTATTAGCGAAGGAGCTGTTGGTGCAAAGAGACCAGTTCAGCAACCAGCAAATATCAGTATCTGACCTGACGATGATGTTGGAGCAACAAAAGCACCGAATTGATAACCACCCACACAGCGAGCGCTCGAAGGCTCCAGGGATGAATGTCTTGCCTAGCACTGAAGTTGCAGTTGGTGACTTGGTTTACATTCATGCAGATCGCACCAAATCGAAAGCCCGCGATAGATATTTGGTGGTATACGTAGAAGATGCATGGTACAACATTCGCAAATGTGTTGGATCTCAGTTACGCAACACATCGTATCGCCATACCCTCGCAGGTATTTAGACGCATAGTCTGATCGGTTGTGACGATACGCACGAACAGGCTCAAGATCAAGATGTGGGATTTCCAGAACCACCCCATGTGCCAGTTGAGCTGTCAACTCCCACTAAACATATCGACGACTCCCTCAATGCGTCAGTAGAAGACAGTGGTTCAGCATCTGGCAGCCACCAAGACGCGGAGTGTGCCGACGAGGTACCGGAAGCCCCACGACGTTCTCAACGTAAAACGCGTAAATCCAAGTGGTTTGCAGGCTATGAAACCAACTAATGACTTGATTTGTTCGTTCTAAGATGATTTATGGGGCAGAATAATCCACTTACTTGCTGGAGGGACGTCTACCTCATGAAGGCAATGTTTATTATGTCAACCCAGTAATTGAGTAATTATCTATACTTACAATGTATTTTAGGTTTTTTTCACTTATACGTTCAGTTGCTCGAGTCAATGAGCTCTGACGTTAGTTTTGAGAAAAATGGTTACCAGTGTCGCTGGACTTGGTAAGACGTTGCAAATGGCCATATTTACATACTGATGGAGAAAAAGAGGTCACGCAACAAGTGTGCTGTCAACTGGTGGTTTAGCTCTACCGATGCTCAATGTGCTTTGCGGCTCACAGAGCTCGGCCCCTTATCGTCGCTTAACTCGTGTGCGTTTTTTGTAATTGCCAGTGTCTCCTAAGTTAATTGGAGTATTAAAGTCATTTGCCATCTCTCGTAGTTCGTTCGCAGTCTTATGTAGCGACATATTGTCTTCATCTATTGGCGCACACAGAAGTTGCAATAACGAGCAAACTATATATAGCGCGTTGCAGTTGGGAAAAAAATCGAATTTTAGGATGGACCTTCAACGATACAACATCCTATGTGGTGAGCTTGCCTCTGGCGCAAGACATGTCGGCCGCCCAGCTCTGCTGCAAGCGAGGTATAAAATCTGCTCAGATTAGCATCGAATCCTTGGAATCTGCTACAGTAGACCGCAACGACTGACGACAGGCTAGCTGTGCCGAGTGGTATGGAGAAGGCAGAAGAAACAAGAATAGAACTGTAGACGGAGAAGAGAACGTCATCACGCTGTTTACACATGTGCCATGTCTACTTTCTACTAAAAAATAGGACCTTTTTAGTCACAGCAGATGCTGTGCAAAACAGCTACATTAATATTATCGTTCGAGATAGACAGATGTCAATGACAATGCTGATGATAACAATATAACCAACAACAATGAATACTTCATATGCCAATTTTTTTAATGACAATTCGGTTATATCACCACCTTGTCTAAAAAGTCAAAGGTTTTGTTGTTACTACACACAACATTGTGTTGGGTATGATTCCTTGTCGTTTCGTGTCAAAACAGATCGCTATCCGTGGACATGTAAAAACAATTGCTGCCCTCTACTGGGTAGATTTTAAATAATGGTTTAACGTTTGTGTTTGCCGATAGAGGGCCGCAAAAAACGTCACCACCGGATGTTCTTGGCTGAGGCAACATTTCACGTGTGTCGGCAACAAAAGTTTTACGTTTTCTACGGTGTTGCATCATTATATTTAGCGTATAGATCCTTTCGATTTTAAGATAGTGTGTGGCTGTTGATCCGAATAACAGGTGTATTTATTCAGGTATTAAATATATTTATACCGAGGATGGCGGATGCAACGCCAAACGACGGCAAACCCCAGCTGTCAAACGATACCGGGGGACGCGGAGAACCGGTGGAAGGGGTAGAACCCCCAAAGACGGAGGCTCAGATGAAAAAAGAAGCCAAGCGCTTAGAGAAGCTGGCCAAGTTTCAAGCGAAGAAGGACAAATTGCAGGCTCAAGAAGCTGCAAAGAAAACGTCTGATGGAAATGTGAGCCCTCAGTCATGTTCAGATTGACAAATTATTTTTTAAACTTTGTATTGATCCGAGTTGTGGGATCATGGATGGTTAGGGTCATAACGGGTTCGCCCCGCACCAATGGATGGTTCGGCCCAATCAGTTCAGCCCACACAGACGGATGGTTTGGCCCACTTCGCTGAAAACCAATCAATTCAGCACACACTAGTAGCGGAATTCTAAGAATAGTTGTTTCAGTCAATAGCCTGAGGCGGAATTTTTTTTTTATGATTGATCACAGAAACGTACGCACACGCTAATATAACAATAATATATGATTATTATAGAGCAATATCCATGATATAACGGAAAGCATTAGACATAATAAATTTAAGTTTATCAACTGATCGGCTACTATTGTCGAAGTTGGGAAATGTTTACAACTTGATTAGGCATCTCACAATTCTACGACTATTGAATATCATAGTAATATTATATATTACATATAATATTTTTTATTTATAACAGATAATATTATCTAGTTCGAAAAATGCTAATATTATATGGTTGTGTCCATCAGGTTGCCAAACCCCTCTCACATTGTAATTTGGCCCAATATTTGTATTTTTATTCATAAAATTTGTTTCACTAAATCTCAACATGAATTCTGATATAGCAACTGACCTGCTCTGCTAAAACGCCACATAGTGAAGAAGAGACAAACCGTGTAGACTATGCTGGACAGTGTTTCATAGTGACCATTGTGACCATGTTATATGGTGTAATGCTGCTGACCCATATAATTCTTTGTCTTGTTTTTGATGAAAACAAAATATCTTATTGTGATTCTCTTAAATACCACTGGTGGACAATGAACATCACACTGTGTGCCAGTGTGTGGTATTAAAGAGATGTATAATGACAACATTTTAAAAATGAAATGTGATACTTTTCGTTTCAGAAAAAGAAGGATAAGAAGAAGAAAGAACGTGAAGTGATCACTTATGACATTCCTACAGTAGCTGGGGAAAAGAAAGGTACAATATCCAGAAAGTGAACTTTTCTTTCAAATGTCACATCAACCATAATGAGATGCATTGCTAGTAATAATTGTTTTGGTTTTCTTCCTTAGCAAATATAGCTCCATGTTTAAAAATGCAAATGTGCGCAATATTAATTTTTTTTAATTAGCTCAATACTTTGAAAACACATTCCACAGCCTCTCATGTGTGTGTGGGGGGTGGGGCGGGTGGGTGTGTGTGTCAACAAAATCTACCTTAGTTTATCCATACCTAAAGCTGCAGGCAGTGCTCTGAGTTTTGTAAGTAGCTGTACTGGTTAGTGATTTTAAAATATAGATGTTGACCATGGTTAGATCTATCCAGAAACATCTAGTAGTGATACAAGGTTGACTGCAAAAGTTATGTGTTGCAGATACAAGTGGACCGATGCCGGATGCATATAGTCCGCAGTACGTAGAGGCCGCATGGTACGCCTGGTGGGAAAAATGTGGATTCTTCAAGCCGGAATATGGGGTTGGTGCTTCATTTACCAGTTACATCATGGGTTACTCCAGTAGCTCAGTGGAAATTTACTAGTGACCAGTGAAACGAACATATTTTTATTAGGAAGCTTTGATCATCTTATTCTGGTCTAGTTTTTGTTCCCAGAGACAAATGTCGGAGGTAAAGCTTTCTCGTTGCTGCACACCAACTCCAGCTCTCTCCATGTTAGCGTTAAATCAGCAGGAAACGTGATGACTTTTCGGCATCACCTGAAGACCCACCTTTTGTCCTCGCTTATCATCCCTGGCTCCTCAATGAACTCACTCAACTGTCAATAGGGCATGCTAGACTCGTTTGCCGCCATGTTGGATTTATGCAAATTTTTCCATAATTACCCATAAATACTCACTTCCAATCCCCAACGACACGCTGCCTGCTATCGCATTTTACACATAGACACACTTGGAATTAAAACAGAGAGAACAAACACTAACACATTTACTTCTATCATTTATTAAAACAACTAGCATTACAATGTGGTGATGCTAATGCCAATGGTTTATTTTATAATGACACAGGTACATTTAACGTGTTATGATGTACACAACTTATCTTCAACTTATCTAGTCAACTATCAAGACTTATCTCGTCAACTATCGCCTCAAAATGAGAGTCACTTATGTCCCCTGTGACTTGACATTGTAAATTGATTTGTTTTGTTTTGATACACTGCTTAGCGAAGGTTCCAGTGGACTTTGGTGCAAGCATCATTCCATATAAAATCAACCAATGAAAGGCATAAAGAATGCATTGAGCAGGATGTGAAATTAACTTCTTTTCTTGTTGTTCTTTCAGAGGGCATCGCCTTATGAAGATAACCCCAAGGGTAAATTCATGATGGTGATTCCCCCTCCTAATGTCACTGGATCGTTACATCTTGGCCACGCTCTCACCAATGCCATTGAGGATGCTGTTGCCAGATGGTAGGTCACGTGACTAGTGTCAAAGTAAAGTGGCAATTTGGAAACTGTAAAATTATTGTCTCACCATAAAGGTATGTGCACAGTCTGATCGGTTTTTTATCATTGAATCATGCTATAAAGTATATACTATATTTATTCTATCATCTTCACTGCCGAAATGTGTTTTAATGAATCATAATTTTGTTAATATAATTTGACCGTTATCTGGTGATGAAAATCAACCTTGCCCAGTCAGTACGTTCACAAACAGATGTTGACATTTTCCAATAAACCAAACCCTAAAAAACATTTTGCAAGGTAACATTCTCATCGGAATCATTCCTATCATGCCAAGACGTGTTAGTGGGTGTGTGATGCCTTTCAGGCACAGGATGCATGGGGTGACAGTCCTGTGGAATCCTGGCACTGACCATGCGGGCATTGCAACCCAGGTCGTGGTTGAACGCAAACTTTGGCAGGAACAGAAGAAGACACGGCACGACCTGGGACGGGAGGAGTTCCTCAAGGAAGTCTGGAAGTGGAAGAATGTGTATGTGTCATTCTTATGTGTTAAATGATTTTGCAAGATCTGTTTTATGATACTTTTGTCATCTAAAGAGTTAATTATTTGCAAATGCAATTACTTTGTTTTTATAGTAAAAACATGTTGTGGATACCTGGATAGTAATGTAATGGCAATTATGAATTGGTAGCTTTTGAGCATTATTTATAGAATGGCTAAGCACTTTCCAAGTGAACTGATGTATGAACAAGTCTGTCAGGTGACATAAGGACTAAATAATGTATTGTATAAAATTGGCTAATTTCTACGTCTTTCTGCACTTAGCACTTGAGCTTTATACCCAGGATGTCTACCTCACATGTAACCTACCTCTACCTCAGTATTAACAGCAATATTTATTTAACGTTGCCTCCCAGTACAGTCAGTTTTTACTGCTTACCATTATCTAAGCAAATAGTGGCTTAATAGTTAAATTCTTTTCCATTCCAGAAAGGGAGACACGATCTACCACCAGTTGCGGAGACTCGGATCATCGTATGACTGGGACCGAGCATGCTTTACTATGGATCCAGTAAGCATTAATTCGATGTGAACTTGCCATTGTATATTTTAATATACACTGATTTACTATCATATTCACATTTTGAATGTGCGAACGTAACTGTTTTGTTGAGACTAGAGACTTGACACATTGCATGTTGTTGTTTGCAGAAGATGTGTCGCGCTGTCACGGAAGCATTTGTGCGCATGCATGAGAAGGGAATCATCTACCGGAGCAACCGCCTGGTCAACTGGTCCTGCACTCTCAATTCAGCCATCTCCGACATTGAGGTCTCTCCCACTTACCCTTTTATTTCTTGTGGGGACTTGTCAGAAACATTGCTTATTGCTCAGTCAGTTTGTATATTTGTATAGACAACAGCCAAAGTGAGTGTTTTGAAGAGATTTGTACAGTAAGAATTGGCAAAAAGTTTACTTGACAGATATTACAGATACCTGAAATATATGTATTATTTTTTTAGATTTGTTTTTGGTATAAATATAGTATTCTTCAACAGCATATGTCATGCGTTTAAGTAAATTGAAAACCATTGACAGTCTTTCCGTCACATTTACTTCTACCTGATCTGTTCATTACTTTAAAGTGGCTGCCTCAATTTGATTTATCGCTCGTTTCATTTCTGACTTATTTCACAAAAAGTCGAACCTGTCTAATATTAACAAAGCCATGCCAGCTCGTGTGTGCAACCTTTGTTTTTGTGAAATCATGAGACAAACTGTTGAATTAGTTTTTGATTGACCAAACCGATTTAACGGACAAAGTCATTGATTTTAACAGAAGTACCTTTTAACCAACTGAGCATATCAGTAAATTACTTAAACTGTTCACACACTAGGATTAGAACATCAGTGAACCTAATTCATGATGGGCTAAATGAATTGAGATGGCAGCTTTAACTGATAAATAAAGTGATGGGCTAAATGAATTGAGATGGCAGCTTTAACTGATAAATAAAGTGATGGGCTAAATGAATTGAGATGGTAGTGTTAACTGATAAATAAAGTGATGGGCTAAATGAATTGAGATGGTAGTGTTAACTGATAAATAAAGTGATGGGCTAAATGAATTGAGATGGCAGCTTTAACTGATAAATAAAGTGATGGGCTAAATGAATTGAGATGGTAGTGTTAACTGATAAATAAAGTGATGGGCTAAATGAATTGAGATGGCAGCTTTAACTGATAAATAAAGTGATGGGCTAAATGAATTGAGATAGTAGTGTTAACTGATAAATAAAGTGATGGGCTAAATGAATTGAGATGGCAGCTTTAACTGATAAATAAAGTGATGGGCTAAATGAATTGAGATGGTAGTGTTAACTGATAAATAAAGTGATGGGCTAAATGAATTGATATGGCAGCTTTAACTGATTGATAAAGTGATGGGCTAAATGAATCAAGATGGTGCTGCTTTAAATAAAGAATCACCATCAGATGTGTTATAAAATACCAATTTGTTATCTGGTGTGACAACTCTGGGTAGCACGTTTTAACTCGATATAAAGGTAAAACTTTGAGTTTAACTTCAGGTAGACAAGATGGAGGTGGAGGGGCGTACCTTCCTCCCTGTGCCCGGCTATGATGAGAAGGTGGAGTTTGGGGTTCTGGTCTCATTTGCCTACCCCGTAGAAGGATCAGGTAAGGGTTCTGTGACACAATCACAGCCAGAAGAAATGAAAAAAATACGAAAGGGGTTACCATTAGTTTTGTTTTCAGCTAAGCATGAAGCAAATGTAACATATTATTTATCACAACAAACCTGTTATTGCATTTTTATGTTTATCTGACCATAGGAAACTATCTTTTTGTTGCCAAACTTCTCTCGTATACATAGCACACACATACATGTTTTATTCAGTACGTTCAGTAGTTTGGTGGTAGAGCGACGGACTCAACCAAGAGGACGGGTTCGAGTCCAGTGTCCACCCCGTTTTGACACAGGCAGTTTCGTTCCCTCTACATTGCTTATATCACACAACTGTATATGTGACTAACTGGCTATAGACAGTGATGGATATATGTAATCAAACAGTCTTTATACAATAATTACAACATGGCTGAATGCATCCCAGAGAAGTCAAGATGTTGGAATGAACAGGTCTGCCAGGGGGTGAACTGTAAAGCTCTTTAAACAGTCCCGGACAGGAAACCGCGCTATGTAATAACGTACCTTTATCATGTTGTTTGTTTACAGATGAGGAGATAGTGGTAGCAACTACGCGTATAGAGACGATGCTAGGAGACACGGGTGTCGCTGTCCACCCTGAGGATGACCGCTACAAACACCTGCATGGCAAACATGTCCTCCATCCCTTCTGTGACCGCAAACTCCCTATAGTTTGTGACGACTTTGTCGACAGAAATTTTGGCACAGGTCAGATGATTTTTGGTTTGGGTATAACATGATTAACTAGAAGTATGAAAAATGTACTTCTTTGCTAGAAGTATTCTCCCATACATCTTGTACCTAATTTTCTAAATTTACTTACTGTTTCAAAATAAGAAACAAATATCATTAAGGGTCAGGGAGCCGCACTGTTTATAGTATACTCTTGTATAATTATTTGTTCATTAAAACAGTTTACATACAGTTTTACTATATATGTTATTTAATATTAAGAATATTTATTAAATAGATTTATGAAGATTACCTAGATAAATGTTAACTCTGGCATTGTTTTGTTGCACAGGTGCTGTGAAGATCACGCCTGCCCATGATCACAACGACTACGAGGTCGGCAAACGACACAACCTGCCCTTCCTTACCATCATTGACAACAGCGGCCTGATGACCTCCGACTGCGGCCAGTTCAGTGTAAGTCACAGGGTAAACTGGTCATCACAATGTGCCAGTTCTTGGATCATTCTATGTTGGGTTGCAAGAGAGAAGAACTTGAGGCACGAAGTAACGTTAGTGTACAGTTTAGATTGGATATAAAAAGTACTTGTTCTCACAGAGGACAATAAATGAATGGAGCAAATGATCTACTTATTGCGTAAATGGCAGCAGTGTTAATATATTTAATACAAAAAATTATATTCACATGTACAGTACGTCTGACAAGGGCATCCTACTCATAGATGAATAATTGTTGGGCTTTCAATGAGCCAGTGGCTTCCTTGTCTGTTTGCCATCTACAGTGTGTTGCTTTTTATGCAATTTTGTTTCTTGTCTTAAGTAATTGTTTCAAGAAGATGTGTGCCTCTTGGTTGGTTCAAAAGAGACTTGTGTGTATGACTGTGTTTATACGTCTGACATGCATGCTTTGTGTGTTTTTGGTATCTGTGTCAGCTGTTTTTATCTCTGTATGTTGGTGTATAAGGCCCAGGTGTGTATGCAGATAAAACATTGTGAATATACACTGTAATGTCTCCATCATGTACACAATAATATGCTTCTGCACTACAATTCCTACAGTTGACATGTGGGGCACTGCCGTAATGGTTAGAACGTTGAACTCTCGGTCGAGAGAACCTGGGTTCCTCTTGCTGCTGTTTTGATTCTTTCAAAAGTTTTGGCAATTTCATTCATCCCACGTTGCCACAGTTCACTCAGCTGTATAAATGAGTACCTGGCTACAGACATAGGTGGATATCTGAAAGAATAGTCTTCGCGCAGTAATGGCTATATGCTTCCCAGAGAAGTTGAGTTGTAATGAACAGGTCTGCCGGAGGTGAAGTGTAAAGCCCATTGAACAGTCCCAAGGACTGGATACTGCGCTACCACTTTACAGTGAAACACATTGTTGTATGTAGCAACATTTCACCATTCCTGAACCTCCTGTGTGTGTGCTGCAGAAAATGAAGAGGTTTGATACCAGGAAGGCTGTGCTCCAAGCCCTGAGGGAGAAGGGACTATATCGGGAGACCAAGGACAACCCTATGGTGATCCCCATGTGCAGGTGAGTGGCCCACTCCCTGCTGGGGAAAAGGGATGGCAGGGTTTTCTTGGTTTAAGTATCTGCCTGCATGAATACATTCTGTGGAGTGGCTGTTTATTTGTATGTAGATATAGGAACCCTTGTAAGGTGGTTGTAGATACAGAATGTGTCTATTACATGGGATACCGTGTATGATGTTTAACTATTACATAGTTTGTAGAAATGAACTTGGTACTGTGCAGGTTAATTTCATGCTGTCAAACAAGATTTTTCTTATTGTTTATTCAGTCGTTCCAAGGATGTGATTGAGCCGATGCTCAAGCCGCAATGGTACGTCAACTGTCAGGACATGGCAAGACGGGCTGTGGAGGTGAGTGACTAGTCTGTTTTAGAGGCTGACCTCAGTATGTGCACACGCACACACGCACATGCAACAAACATGTCATATACAGATTTCTCATATACTTCTGTTGTTTTCATGCGAGCATGGCTGACTATACATCCATCTATTAGAATGCATAGTGACAATATTAAGGACAACAAAGTCCGTTTGTCAACCATTTCAAAATTTATGTTATGTGGAGTATCAGCTTTGGTGACGCCACCAAAATGTAAATGAGTCCCCTAATTTGGTATGTCCAAATTTTTTTAAGGATACAGTGTGCTTAAAGGCTTGGACACAGTATATATGTAAATAATAGGTTTTCACCTACAAACTTAACATCAAAACATTGTGTGCGTAACTCTGTCTTAGCATCGGTTATCTAGGTCAAAGAGAGGTGAAGTGATACGTTGTTGAATTGAAGTCGGCAATTTCTGTGTGCTCATTTGCATACCGACGCCAACTAAATGTTAAATAAGGCTACATCTGAATGTTTCCATCTACTAATATGCAAATGGAGAACGCAATGCCCACAACCTGAATGTCATATAAGGAAATGTCCATCTAAACTTAGAGCCAACCAGCTGGTCAGCTAGACGGAACAATAACGACAACCTTGGCTGCAGACAATGTTAATACTGTATTGTCAGTGTATAAAGGACGACCATTTTCAAATGCTTTACAACTCGACCATGATCTTATTCGTATCAGCTTCTTTGACAGGCAAGTTAAAATAAATTCAACACAAACATTTAGTGGAGCAGTCAGGTGAAGAAAACAACATTTTTGGGTAGTAAAAACATACCACAATTGTTTTAATTACTGACTTAATTTTTCCAGTAGCCCATCAGAAAACGGCATGGCAGGGTTTTGGTGGTCCGGCAATATGTTTGGTTGACTCGGGCCACTGGACTACCATTAATTTAGCACGCTGATACTGTGTGCTTGGAGAGTTGAATACAGTATATGTATGTAAATAACGTGTTCTCACAAAGAAGCTGGTATTGTTGACAGGCGGTGCGGAACAAAGACATCAGGATTATTCCAGACATGTTCATAAAGACCTGGTACCAGTGGCTGGAGAACTGTCGGTGAGTCTGTCCATGTGTAGGCCATTTACCAACTTATCTCAAATATATGCACAGTCGGTTTAATAAAAGATTGCATACTTTTGTTAAAATCATCAAAAGAATTGATTCAGATCACGTAACTTATCAAAGTGAATAGACTCAAGCCGACATTTAGTCGTTTTCCCACAGAATTTTGACTTGTGCTAGTCAGAAATTATTAAATTGTTTGTTCGATGATTTCATCGAACTGAGCTAGCATGTCATCATGGATACTAGATAGGTTTGATTTTTTGCGAAATGATTCTAAAATCATACAAGCAAAAATGCAATTGCAGTGATGTTGATTGTATTATAAAATTAATTTTCACTGACTGCAAAAACAAGTTGAGCTTTCTGATATTGCAGTGAGGCACTGATAATGTGGCACTTGTTAATCTTCTTTGATGTGTTTCACAGAGACTGGTGCATCTCGCGTCAACTGTGGTGGGGACATCGCATCCCCGCCTACTTCGTCACACTCCTCGACCAGGACACACCAGGCAATGTACGTATACGCAGGAGAAAGTGTGACATAAATTTGCCTTCTCACTTTGTGCCATTCAGTCTGGCCTATGCTTCGCCACAGCAGCTGTATGCTGGAAACAAATTATATTAGTAGTGCAAGTGATTATTTCAAATGCAGACAACACAGATTTAAAAATTGTCAGTCAGGCGACATTAACAATGCAAAAACTCCGTGAATGGATTGACGTTTTGATTTCTTGAAAAGTGAATTTTTACTTAATTTTACCTCTCAAAAACCACAGTTTCTTGAGAGGTAAAACAATGTTCAAATTCACAAGTGGATTCTTAGAAAATTGTAGAAAAAATACTATTTAGTGCAGTTTTGTATCGTTTGATAGAGCACTTTTGTGAGACTTCAGAACCTGTAGTTGAGAAACTCCAGCTTATTTTAATAATTATGTAACATATACTAGAAAATGGTTAGAATTGGTAGATTTGCATACAAAGAAGCCAACCTTCATGGTGCCTGTTTATTATAAAAAAAACCTATTGTTGGACAACAACAAAGACACAAGAGGTGTGTCAAGACTGCAGTGTTTGGTTGGCAGGAGAACGACCGATGGGTGACTGGGCGGACGGAACAAGAGGCTCGGGAGAAAGCTGCCAAGGAGTACGCCGTCCCCATTGACAAGATACAGCTCGTACAGGGTGCGTCTCGTTCAAAAGCAATACTTGTACACAAAAATCTATGTATGCCTACAAGAAATCTGTTTTGAATGTATATTTGGAGGGTTTCGGGGTAAAACGGAATCCAACGTCAAAGCAAATGGTAGCTGAAATGTTATAATTTATGGCAGATTTCATATATGAAATTTCGCCCATTCAGAAATGTTGCCCAAATTGGTGTTTATTGTGTTTTCCCGGATGCTCTTCATTTGTATATTATAGTAAAAGATCAAGTAACCGACACACACTGTTTCAGTTATTTATGCTGTACTTACATGCTGTGGCAACATAAATGTTAACTAATAAATTTGTGCCTGTCAAGAATTTGTTTTGAGAAATCGTTGACATGCTGTTTTAGATATTTATAATGTGACATAAACATTTCGAGATGCATTTTTACTTACCTGTAATGTTTTTTTTACTGTATAACGGATCAAGTATTTGTTCGTTAAGAGATCAAATGAGAACACCATTTTATGGACCAATGTACCATATGTGTGCTACCCACCATATATAAGTGGCGCTACTTGGCCTGTCTATGGAGTGCGGCGAGTGGGTCTGATGTATCTGACCTTGTCTTCCAGATGAGGATGTCCTTGACACATGGTTCTCTTCCGGAATCTTCCCCTTCTCCATCTTTGGTTGGCCCGACAAGGTGGGTTGATGATTAGATATGTTTTCTTCTGGGTTTGATTCTAAGTTAGATCACTGATACTTGTTACATGGATAGCCACTTAGCAAATTCTCGTTTCAACATGATTAAGGTGACTCTGTTAACGGCTGATCCAACATTTTTTGAGGTGATGGAATGAATAGGTCAGACGGGGTGAAGTGTAAAGTGATTTGAGCATTTCCAAGGACTGGATGCTGTGCTATATAAGAACTTACCTTTACAATACAGTGATGGTGACTGTGTCTTGTGTCAGTGACTTCAACGTAATATCCCAAGGACTGGATACTGTGCTATATAAGAACTTACCTTTACAATACAGTGATGGTGACTGTATCTTGTGTCAGTGACTTCAACGTAATATCCCAAGGACTGGATGCTGTGCTATATAAGAACTTACCTTTACAATACAGTGTCTTGTGTCAGTGACTTCAATGTAATATCCCTAGGCAGCTTAGATCATCCATTTCACTTCCTAAAACTAAGCTTAACTTGGGCAAACGTGCTTTCTCTGTTGCTGCACCTAGGGTCTGGAATGAACTCCCCATCACTTTTAAAACATCTGAAACTATAGCTACCTTCCAAGAAACTCAAGACATTCCAAATTGTATTTCCACCATAAATCTTTGGTGATCTCTCATTCTAATAATGGCTTTTGCGCGTCCCTGTTCATGATTATGCTTAATGATTCTGGTTTGTTGTACAGGTTCCTGAAGATATAGGCACCATAGAAGTTAATTATTACTGTGGACGCCATGGCGTGTTGTAGACGAAGGACCTGGAGATGTTCTACCCCGGCACGCTCCTTGAGACGGGACACGACATCTTCTTCTTCTGGGTGGCCAGGATGGTGATGATGGGGCTCGAGTTGATGGGAGAGCTGCCGTTCAAGGATGTGAGTTCCTTCCCATTGGAACCCTCCCTTCAAGGAGTAACGGAGGAAAATTACAGCAGCATGTTGTACAAAAATACTGGCTAAATTTACTATGTTATCACTTTACAAATTGATGTTTTTCACTAGGAATTCTTCCTACATTTTCATTATTGTTCTTTTCTCCCAGCCACACAGCGAAAACCAATATCCTTATTTCGTTCAGATTGTGTATTTTAACTCACAGTAAAGTCAATGCCGCGTTATTTAAAAAATCTGTTGTTGTACAGTACAAATTGTGGTTGTACATAATATTGGTTCATAGTTACAAAAACAAACTTGACACATCGTGTTCTATCTTGGCAAGAACTTGCGATGGACGGATAGCAGGAATACTATGGATATGTTATAGTTATGATATATTGGATAGGTATTAGTATTTTTTACAACTATCAAAATTGTTAGAAAATCCCTAAGAATTGTCATCCAAATCACTGATCACCATTTGCATATTCGAAAAGTATGCCAAATATAGCAGAAGCACAATGTAATTTGTGCAATGTGCTGGATGTAGGTGTATCTTCATGCGATGGTACGAGACAAACACGGAGAGAAGATGAGTAAGTCGAAGGGTAACGTCATCGACCCAGTCGACGTCATCACCGGTATCACACTCGAGGTATGTCTACGCAACACCTCTCACCGACAGCCACTACGTGTACGCAACGCCTCTGAGTTTGGTGTTGAAATGTTTAGATAACAGTCACGCAGGGTAACATATAAACCAGCAGAGCTGATTTTTTAATAAACCAGCAGAGCTGATTTTTTAAAGAATTTAAAACACATTGTTACATGAAACTCAATATTAATAATTTTATGTAACAAGATTCAACTGTTTTCAATGAAGAAAAAAATTTAAGTTGGGTCACTAGACTTAAGTCATTACTTGCAAATTTAAAATATTTGCATGTTGGTGTGTGATATAAAAAATCAATACATAGTAGGCCTAAATATTTACCATAACAATATTATTCAACGCATAATAAAATAGAGAAATTGTTTAACTAAATGACTGCTAACAATACATAAAGAACATGTTTTTTAGTAAACACAGAAAGAATGTTCGGTGCCAAACAATATGCTGTTGTTTCAAATTATATTATCATTTTCAACTCTTTAACAGTTTTTAACCAGTGACTGCTAGTGGGAATAACCATTAGAAAATGTTCTTGCTGTGTGGCAGACAAGACCTTGAAACCCCCAACTGGTGTGTGAGAGCTTTTCCTGACTAGACTTCACTGTTTATATTTCATATATTATGTTGTTACAGTGAAGGACCATTTAATATTATCGTCTGGTTTCAGGGTCTACACAGTCGACTGTCTGACAGCTATCTGGCTCCAAAGGAAGTTGAAAAAGCTAAGTTGATGCAGGTAAGAACGTGACAGCGGGAAATAACTAGTGTAGTCACAGTTCCAGGTGTGGAACCAAAGACACAGGTCCCAATAGGTATCGTGGGGTTTTGAACCATCCCTAATAATGTCACAAGTTCTTTATATTAAAACTCTGATCTGTTTAATGCAGTTATTTTGCCCATTTTTGTGGCACATCTGTCGCAGATAACACAGCAAATTTAACAAAAAAATTGCTGTCAGCAAACAGCCATGCCCCATACTGCATCAACCAGTGAGGCAAAGTTTGTGTAGTCTATGCATGCAAGACCAGTAAAAATCACATAAAAAGTAAGTAAAATAGTTGAAGCACTAAAAGATCATCTCTCAGTGATGCCAACATCCACTACGCGCAACAAATATGCCTACAAACAAGGAGCACCATTCTGTAATAGTGGTAAATGGAATCGTGGCAGAACCGTACCGTGAATAAATGGTCATCAAGACCCATACAGAACCATGACAGCTGTAGAAATTACTTATACTTGTATGAAAATTCATGTCGCAATTGAGATTGAAAAGTTGGACAGCTTCTAATTGATGACACCAATATGATTTAATTTAGTATGTGTATATTAATACATTTTATATGTTTTGCAGAAAACCTACTACCCTACTGGCTTACCTGAATGTGGCACTGATGCCCTCAGATTTGGCCTGTGTGCCTACACTTCCCAGGGTAAGTTGTCAAGAGTCAGGGTGAGATGTAATAGAGGGTGTGGAAGTCGTTTGGCATGCGTGCCTTAAGCTGTTCAATATATCTCTTGTATGTCTGTCAACAACACCCACTACCTACGATCTAATTCTACGGGTTTGTGTGCTCCGCTCACTACATGCATCAAAACATCCAAAGACCAAACCTCTAAAGTGGCACCTGTGCTTTCGAACGGTTTCCCTCAGTCTGTCGGACAATGTAACATTACTGCGTCTTTTAAGACAGCGCAGAAGACATATTTTTTAAACTGCATGAACCAATTAATTGTGAACATATCATATTGGGGGAAACGCAGTTGGTAAAATGCTTGTAATAAACCAAAAGACAGAAACAAGACTGTTGTTATTGTAACATACTTGTACTTCTCACTTTAGTTTGCACCCTGCATAAGGCCCCTTAATAACTTTGTACAATCTCTAGCTGCGTCCACTGCCATCTTCCAAGAACTCCCTCCCTGTTGGTTCCTCTCCACAGTCCTTCTCCCTGTTGGTCTTCCTCTTGTCCTTTCACCTTCAGGGTCCAGGTTGGTGCTATTTTTGTGTTATTCCCTCGTCTCCTCAGTCTCCGGCCAGTTCATCTCCATTGTCCAATTTTCATATCTTCTGATATTGGTGGCATACAGGCACAGTTGGTTAGCTCTTTGTTTGACACTTTCATTTCTTTAATACTCGCCACTGAAAAACGTTCAATTACTATTCTTATGTTGACCATGAATCACCTGCCAGCCCCGTTGATCTAGTCGTCCATCGCTGTCATTGCAGGTCGTGACATCAACCTAGACGTGTTGCGTGTCCAGGGATATCGCTTCTTCTGCAACAAGCTCTGGAATGCCACAAGGTTCGCCCTGAATGCTCTGGGAGAGGGTTATATCCCACCCAGTAGAATGCAGGTCGGTGCATTTGTCTGTTGTTCACTAATTCTTAAGTCCATCCGTCAGGCTAGTTGTCTAACTTAACAGCAATGATATTTCCCCCTTATAAAAAATTTGCTAGATATTTAGTTTTTAAAAGTATTACGTTTTGCAGTTACAAATTAAATGGCATAAATTATTATTTTTATGCAAGCTTCATACTTAAAGCTGCCTTCACTATTCACTTATTGCTCAAATGTATAGTGTGTGAGTAGTTTAAGTAATATATTTAATAAAAGAGTGGACTTTTATTAAAAAACACTGAAAGAGTTGACTTTGAGTATTAGATCGGAGAACTTGTGAAAGTGAATTTAGCCTCGAGCCAACATATTTGCAACACTGGTCACTTTTGCCTTTTTTAAGTTTGGCCATACCTAAAACTAATTTACTAGTTTGTCCAATTTTTCATCAAAACTAAAAAATGCCAAAACGAGCTAGCATGTTGTAATCAATTCTAGGTAGGTTTGATTTTTTGCAAAATGAATTTGAAATGAGACAAGCAAAAAATTTAGTTGAAATATCAGCTTTAAGTTTGGTGCATCCTGTGACCGTGCAAGGTTCATACATAGTTCTACACTATACATCTGTTGTTATGTCAATAGATGTCAGGTGAGGAGCAGCTGATGGACCGTTGGATCCTGAGTCGACTCTCAGAGACCGTCTCCCTGTGCGACCGGGCGTTCCGTGACTATGACTTCCCCGTCGCGACCACTGGCTGCTACAACTTCTGGCTGTACGACCTTTGTGACATCTACCTCGTAAGTGTTGCCATGTTTATGTGTATCTGCTGTAATGTGAGTGTTGCCATGGTGACCACTGATGTAGTCTGACCACCATGCCATCTGTGATACGTCCTGTTCAGTTATGAATCACTGTTTCCACTGTAATGTGGTAATTTTGTTGTTAGGTTTAAGTACATAAAATAGATAATTGCCGGTCCAATGTTCTACAGGTCACACATTCAATCATGTTTCTGTACCTCTGTCTGAAGACAGTAATTACATATATCCACTCCTACATCTTAAATCAGTCTCGAGTTTACCCTATTTCATAAAAATACAGTTTACATTACAGGCAGTAAAATGTATAAGCATTAGTGGAATTACTAGGAGCCTACCTGATTATCCGCATTTTTTTATTTAGAATTTGACAGTTGCCTACTTGGAAACATGAGAGCCAGACAAAATATCTTCCCCTCTTTGTTGGACACATAGATCTGGAGAAGTGAAGACTTAAAAAACATGACCTGTTTTGTTGGGTTGCTGGAGAATGTAATTAATGTCAGTCGTAAGTGGCTAACAATCTGCAAATTGGTTGTTGATATTGTGTGGGGTAGTTAGACTAGATCGTGTCATCACTCTGCACCACTGACACATCACCTGTTATTGTAGGAAGCTATCAAGCCGATATTGTACGGCGATGATGCAAATGCCAAGGCTGTCACCCGAGCCACGCTGTACACATGTCTCGATGTCGCCCTACGACTCATCAATCCGTTCATGCCCTTCTTGTCAGAAGAGCTCTTCCAGCGTCTGCCCCGCAGGACACCCAACGAACCCCCAAGTCTTTGTGTGACCCCCTACCCCGAGGTTGAGGAGGTAAGATCATATATCGTGGGTCTACATTTCAGCAGCCTCCGCAATTTGATTTTTTCTCATCTTGTTTGACTAATTTTGCAAAAAATTAAATCCGTCTAGTATTGACTACAAAATGCTAGCTCGTTTCCGCAAATGTGTTGTTTAGTTTTGATAAAATTAACATACAAACTATTCAATTAATTTTGTTTAACCAAACCAAAATTTTGTGGGAGTGGCTATATGAAGTCAGCCTATATGAATATACTATAATATAAGGCTGTTCACACATTCCTCAGTTAATTTTCAATTTAAAGGTTCATGTAATGAGGAGATCTGAGGTCAAACAATTTTGATCACTGTACTATATCCCCAGTTCACGTGGCGGGCGTTGTCCCTGGAGGCAGAGGTGGAGTTGGCGATGAGCTTGGTGCGCTCCGTGCGGTCAATGCGCTCTGACTACCAACTGACCAAGACAAAGACAGACCGTATGTTACCACATGCATGATTACAATCATGTTTACCACATGCATGATTACAATCATGTTTACCAAGTTGTCTTATTTAATTGTGAGCATATCAACATTTTGGTTATTCAAGTTCAAATTCAACATATTGATTTATGGATGACATTTTAAATGTGGAAAATACAAGTAGTTTACCAAAGATAAACACCAAGTGTACACATATTTACAAGAAGGATGATTTCAATGAGTGCATGTTAACTAATATCCTTTGCCAAGGACAACGCCATGAATTGATAATTAGCAGACCTAATAATGCATTCCACACTTCTACATTGCAGTGTACTTTAAGTGCTCAGACGAGACAACAGCGACCACGCTCAACAATTTTGTTGACCTCGTCCGCACGCTCGGCTCAGGTGCCGAAGTAAGCGTACTCACGACACAGCAGCCACCAGAGGGCTGCGCGATCTCGACCGTGTCGGCAAAGTGCGAAGTTCACATGATGCTCAAAGTAAGTAGTGATGGCGATTCAGATCTGGTGAAAGTTACTTCCTCCTAATCATGTCCCAGGGTCCAGTCACTCCTCAATAGAGGTTCCCAAAGTAGCTAGATGGTGAATAGGGTTACATTGACACGTTGATAGAACATTTCCATTCATCTGATAATCATGTTTAGTTCTGAGTCTGGAAGCAATCTGACCATAATCCTCTTGGCACATATTGGTGCATAGGGCAAAGAAAAAACTTCTCCAATTCAGTCGGTATGCAGCCTGCTTATCAGCCTGGCCCCAGCTGAAGCACATTTCACATAATTCCCCCCATAGTTTTCCTGTTTTTCGCCATCCACATTTTTGGTTTCCTTCGGGGGTCCATCCCACGGCTGTTTTGGCCATATTGTCGTCATTTCTCCTTTTGTAAAACATGGCTGGTTCATCTCCATCTTCTTGTGGTGAGCAAGTCAGTCATGTTATTTTGTGTTCTTTGTTGGTAGTCTTCTATGGGCAGAAATTGTGCAGTCTGTTAGACCAGGCTAAATGTAGTGCCCTCTTCAGAAAGATAGAAGAGCTAGAGGACACAAAGTAATGTTAGTGAAAGAATAGTTTATGTTAGATATCATGAAATATTCATTACAACAGAAGACGATGATGAATGGAAGAAATTATCTTCTGATTGTGTAATTGCTAGCGTGAATATGTCTAAAAACAAAATTGACAAATATCTCAGGACAGATTACACTTAGCTAAAGAATAAGCCAATGGCTTCCATGTCCACTTGCCAACTGGGGTGTCTGCTTTAGATGGCCATCTTCTTAAATACTGTTAAATCTCTTGCCCCCAGGGTCTCATTGATATTTCGAAGGAGGTATGTCGGCTTGAGGACAAGAGGGCGAAGCTCGACTCTCAGCTGAAGAAGCTGACTGAGGCCGCCACGAAGACAGACTATGGGACAAAGGTGCCAGAAGCCGTCCGTCAACAGAATGCCGAAAAGGTGAAACAGGTTTCACTCCCTTGGAAAGAATTTCCCTCTCTCAAAAAAAAGCTTTCCATCCATCAAAAAAGGTTTCCATCCCACAAAAAGAGGCTTCCTCTCCCTCAGAAAGAGGCATTTCCTCTCTCAAAAAGAAGCTTTTCATTCATCAAAAAAGGTTTCCCTCCCTCAAAAATGCCAGAAGATTAGAAGCAGAATGTAGAACTAATAGACAGAATGTATGTAAGAATGTATGTAGCTAAATGTTGACACCAAATTGTGCGAGTTTACCATAAAACTGTTTTGTTTCAGATGAGCGAAATGCAGGAGGAGATGACGAAATTATCTCTTGCTACTGCGACACTCGCCAAGCTGCAGTGACCTCTGGTGGCATTGTACGAACGTCTATTTGATTATCAGCTTTCACGGCTCAAATTCACCCTGCAGCAGCAGGCGATTTCTTGAGCAGACATTTGCAAACCAACACTGCAATGTTGTATTTGTGTTGTAATGTGTAATGTGTATCAGTTTGTGGTTGTAACATGCAAACGTTCCTTTCATCCAAGTTGCAGCAACAACAACCGCCATGTTACATTAAATGCTACACAAATACCAAAAGATTTGTGTTTTTGTCAGCTTTAAACACGAATCTAATATAACACTGCCTCTTTCCTGGCAAAGTGCCAGTAATAATTTTTCAAAGAACACAACCAATTTGAATCGTGTATTTCAAAGAATTGTATCTGCAAATCTTCCATAATTTTATGCTGCCACTTTATTGTGAAATGAAAATTCACATTTAATACCACACGAATAACAAAGGAGGCTTTTTCTTAGCTTTAAACATGAACCTTAATATAAGGCTGTCTCAATTTTCCTTGAAAAAATACCACTGTAATTTGTTTTTCGAACATACAACTGTTTGCCAACTTGAACCATGTATTTAAAAGATTTGTGAACAAAATGCATGTAACTGTATAAAATGTGCAGGTCAGTTTGTATTGACCCATATACGTGCTGTGTTGAAGATATTAAAAATATTAATGCATTCTGTCATTTTCTGATTTAACACGAAGGCTATCCATTCACACATATGCACCATTGTCCATTGCCAGGCTACAGAGCTGAGTGAATCGAGGCAACCTAACAACATCAAAATGTGATTATTACTCAATGAAAAAGTCTGTAAACGTAACGGCTTATTATTTAGTCACTTTAATGCTAGAATTGTTAAAGCCAACCTCCATAAAATTAGAGACTACCTACAAGAGTTTGAATGGGTATGAAAATATTTCTGTCAATATTTTTATGAATAAAAATATTGATAGAAATATTTGATGTATGAAAATATTGATAGAAATATGGTGGTGATGTTGCAATATAAGCATAAAGAACTATCATGCAGACTTTCTTAAATCAATGGCTGTAGAATTTTTTTTAATGTATTACTGTTGAACTAGCCATAAAAAATCACACGAATGTTATCAACTCTCATGTATAGAACACCTGGTTAAAATTTAGAAAAAAACTAATTTATGTTGAACATATTCTATGTGATGTAAAATCAGTCAAAACGATATTTTTGTGTGGTGATCTGAACACAGATCTGTTAAAGCATGAAACTCATGGCAGCACTAAAAGCGTCCTTGCTTTGATGTATAGTCTAGGTCTTTACCCTATAATTGATAAGCCTACTAGAGTCACAGAGATCTCAGCTATGCTGATAGATAACACATTCACTAATTAACTGATACAATATGACCTATGCTACACCTTTTTTCAGAGTCCAGCTAGATCGATAATTTTAAACCATGGAATGTACCTAAGGTATTGAACTAGATCACTAGTAGCATATATATGATATTTACCAAAAGGATCGTTTCCCACATACGAGTTCTCCTTAAGGCGGCTCTTTGCCCCACACAAAATATCAGAAATAACGTCGCTGGAAAAGTCACGGAATAAAGGTCACAGGAAATAGTCCTAGGAAAAAAGTTGCACGTCGTAATGTCCATCTAATTCTTTCTATATTGACACGAGTACAGATCATATAAGTGTCCAGCCACCTTTACTCTTTTGTTAGTGACACTTGAGAAAGCACTTTCAAAGCTGACCGACTAAACCAGAGCCTGTGGATGGCTCCAGTCCAATGTTTAGTTAATAAAACATGTCACGTGAACTTTACTGTAAAATATGCCAACTATATTAAAATTGTATAAATTAAAACCAAGATATAACACAATATAGAAAAATGTCATGTCATACATACCAGTAATGTTCTTCATTTCAGCAAGCAGTGTTTCTTCAGCACACTGTCTTCGTCTGGATACTGTGGAAGTATTTTAGTATTGTATATTTTCAGTGTGTTTTATCAGCTCTGGCTGAAAGAGCTTCTTTTTTGGCTGCATTCATAGCATGTTTACTTACTTAGGTTTACTTAGGTTCTTCCTGACAGTAGGTGGTGACTCGGTGGACAGATCTTTAACTTTCACTTGGAATGCTCTATGACTTCCTGGCAAGGCAGCTTTGTAGTTGTAGAGATATTATAGTAGACAGTACTCCAATGTTTATCTAGGTGGCTTTTAAATGAGTTGACACTTGGTGCAGTTACAAAATATGTCTAAGTCTGGCACAATGTATTTTAATAAAAATTAAAAAAAATTAATTTTTTTTTTATCAATTGTATATATGATATATTATATACCTACACACTATATATATATATATATATATATATATATATATATATATATATATATAGCCATATTTTGTATGTATATATAAATATATTGCCTTTTCTCGTATTGATGAGGCTTTATCTGTAAATATGATTTGAGTCTGTAAGAGTATATATTAAACAAGACAAAATATAACATAACAAATAATAAATGTATGTCTGTATCTAGAGTGTATGTACCCCACAGCTGGACAGACAGACATTTACACATATAAACATACACCCTGTATACAGACTCAACAAGCCAACAAACAAACAAACATTGAATAAACTGTCTTATAAAATTATAAATATAACACTTTAGTTGTATTCAACTTTACATACACAAGCTCAAAAAGTTTAAACCTAATTAGAGAGAAACAGTTAGTGTTAACTGTATATTAATAGGACAATTGGAAGAATTATTGGACCACACAGTTATATGTATATTTACCTCTGGAATGGACAACCAGTACCTGTCCAGGTAGTGCTTGACCTTGCTGCTGTGTTTATACAGGCCACAAGCTTTTAACTCGTCCACTGCAGCTGTATATGTATGTGGACTCATGTTGCTAGCAATGACCCACAACAATTGAAAGATGTCTTGTCAGCTGCTCGCTGAAATCCCATTCTTGGCTGAAAAATATTTCCACAACAGAATGACATCACTAATGCATGTATTTCATGTCTTGTTTTGATTCCCCAATCCTAGCATATAATGTACGTCAAAACAGACTACAACATACGAGAAATCTATATACTTTTGTTACCATCCCTGTTATGTGAATATAAATTTTATAGCATACCGGTTAGAATGTCGGACACTAAATCGAGAGAACCCGGTTTCAAATCCCACTGCAGTCGCTTTGAACCTTTGGCAAGTTTGATCACACACGTTGCAATAGTTCACTCAGCTGTATTAATGAGTACCTGGCAATACAGACAGTGGTGCATATGTGAATGAATAGTCTTCGCACAGTAATTGCAGTATGGCTGAATGCTTCCCAGAGAAGTTGAAATGGCCTTGGAATGAACAAGTCTGCCAGGGGGTGAAGTGTAAAGCGCTGTGAGCAGTCATAAGGACTGTATACCGCGCTATATAAAAACGTACCTTTTTTAAACCATCTATCTATATCTTATATTTTTAACCATCTATCTGTATTTATATTTTTAACCATCTATATATATCTGTATTTATCCCAGCTTCAACTTTCTGTGTTTCAACCACCACTGCCTGCTCCCGGTGAATGCACACATGTACTTCCTGCTTTCAGAGAAGACTGCCTGCAGGGCTTGGTGTTCTTCATTGGAGTAGTCCAGAATGAAACAACTAGGGTTCCACTCTTGGTTCCATGCCTTGATGATCTCTAGTGCTTCCAGTATATTAGCAGTGGATTCTCCCTCCGTGATGAAGGTGGCCACAGGAAGGTAGTTCGTGTTTGTCCTCACAACCAAAAGAAGAGGGGAAGGGCATACTTGGTTGTTTTATAGATGGCATCCAACAGTGCAATGTCACCATATCTTCTCAGAAGCTTCTGCTGTTCTTTTTTCTGGTAAACAAACGAAAATAATGAGCTGGTGTCACCTGCAAGTTCATTAGCATCTACATTGGTATCTTCACTGTCATCCTCTTCATCTGGTTGTGGTTGGAAGATGACATGCTGTTTAGATGACAGAGTTGACGAGTGTGATGTTGATTTCTGATGTCCGCACTTTTGCAGGATGGACAATGTAGTGGGGTGAGACTCCTTCATTTCTTCAACATTCTTTCCCAAGTTGTCTTGTTTGAACACCGGCCATTGACTAGTGCTGCATGAACATGTATTTCAATTACCTGCTTCTTAAGGAAGTACGCTTAGTCATTGCACACAGATCATTATGGACAAATCTAGACAGCAATCGTCTCATGAAAGGAACAATTTCGTCTTGACTTGTGGGCGGATCCTGCGTGAAAACCTACTTTCAATAGTGACATTGTGGTTGGTGTGGGTTGATGAGAAAGGCATAAACATAACAATAATCATTGGAATTGGCCCTGCCCTACAAAAAGCTTTTGCCTTCTCTCCCGTCCATCGCCGGGCAACACGGCTAGTTGCAAAAATACCCGTCCCCAGGAGGGGATAACTTGGTAGTTCTTATGTGACAATCATGATAGCAATGTTTACCAAATGCCTCGGGCCATTATGCCATCAATACGCTCGAGATTGTTTAAGAGAACGTCGAACGTATTATTAGAAACAACCGCGTCACGCACGTGATGCAATACTCATTGTACGTTCAAAATGTTGATGGTCGCATGAATTTAGACCATGGATACTTGTGTTGGTAGTAGAATAGTAGAATATATTTTTATTGAGTAGTGGCCCTCGGTCTGCGACCTCGAACCAATACGTGGGTGCGTGCTGTCTACTATAATTAATATAAACCGCCTAGATGGCGCTACGTACTCTCAAACGGTTTACGTGCCGAAGTATTCGACGCGCGCGCACGTGGTTTCTGCAATTGTTGGAAGTTAACGTCTTACGTAGCGAACATTTGATTTACCAAAAAAACCACTAAGAACCCTTGATATACGGGGTATTTCGAAAAAATAAAGGCGTTACGAAATCACGACATACATACATAGATACAGCTCTACTGTGGTGGAATCATACTCTATGTACGTTTTATGTTTTCCAATATTTTTGTTAGCTGATTATATGGACCTGTATATGTGTCATTATATGTATATTTGTGTCTGAATTAAATAATTGAATTGAATACAAACATACATACGCTAGCTCGATTATGTTAGATAATATAAAGTACGCCTAGTTTGTGATTATGTATGTGTGTCCTTTCCATAAAATTTCCGCTAGTTTCCCGTGTATGGGGTTGATATTTAATATACCTGACCGAGTGCCAATGGAATTATTTATTCATAATGTTAAACAAATTCCAAATTCCCTGGGTTGGGAATATTACGTATGTGGACTTTTTGAGTAAATTACCAAACTGAGAACAATAGTACACACAATTGTTAGCAGTGCTGTACGTGTTTTCTACGATTGTTGCGAGTCACGTGATCTATGTCAAACATCCACTTACAGAAAATAATAATTGATTACCAGTTCCAAATGTTAAATTTCAGGAGGCTAAATATTACTATTTAGTGCACTCCAAAAATGGTAACTAAGAAAATAAAGGCATTGAAACATAGTCAATCAATTGGAGTGGACGGAATCCCGCTAAATCTACTAATGGAAACAGTAGAACCTCAAGCGTTCGATGTCGTGATTCATGCGGTCGATGTCGTGACTCACGTGTTCGATGTCGTGACTCACGCTTATCTCGATAAGCCAATGGCTTCCTTGTCCACTTGCCATCTGGGCCTTTGGCTTGGATGGCAAATCTTGTTAAATCTTGTTAAATCTTGTCTTGTTAAATCTTGATGTCGTGATTCAGGCGGTCGATGTCGTGACTCACGCGTTCGATGTCGTGACTCACGCGGTCGATGTCGTGACTCAGGCGGTCGATGTCGTGACTCACGTGTTCGATGTCGTGACTCACGCGGTCGATGTCGTGATTCATGCGGTCGATGTCGTGACTCACGCGGTCGATGTCGTGACTCACGCGGTCGATGTCGTGACTTACGCGGTCGATGTCGTGATTCAGGCGGTCGATGCACTGACCTATATATATATATATATATATATATATATATATATATATATATATATATATATATATATATATATATATATATATATATATATATATATATATAGGTATATATATATATATATATATATATATATATATATATATATATATATATATATATATATATATATATATATATATATATATATATATATATATATATATATATATATATATATATATATTATATAGGTCAGTGGATCGATGTCTTAGTTACCGTTCGATGTCGTGATTCATGCGGTCGATGTGCTAACAAGTACAGTAAAATAACAACATTGTTGGCTCACACGGAGTAAGTGTCTGCGCAAAGCACCCCATCCCAAACAGAGTCATCTCACAGACTAACTGCACAGTTTGAATATAACATGAACGGAAAGGTCGATATTCATAAACAAATACAAATTATATTAAAATATAGTTTATTCAATGAAACAAGTTTACGATAAAAACGATTAGACTTAATGCACAGCACAACATGTTAATTAATGATCATTAACAAAATCAGCAAAGGGAGCTTGGGGAAAAGATGTAGATGATGAAAAACATACATTTTGTCATTAAATTCCACTAGTTCCATAAATAATACAGTGACGTATTAAAACATACTGTAATCATATTGAAAACGGGTACTGAAAATCTCACTAAGCATATGAAAACCGTTGATAAATGAGTGCAGTCTTCTTTCTGGCCCCTCCCTGGAAAAATTCCTGAGGACGCCCCTGATTGTTGATTTACAGTAATCATCCACTAATGTGGAATGACCGAGTGATAGAGTCATTTCACAAAATGCCTACAAATGTCAGTCTTTCAGGAAATAACAGATTGCACAGTTTGACTGTAACATTATATGAAACTGACTAGTTCAATAATGTCTCATAAATCCAACGTATTCTGGTAACCACTACAGAACTTACATACAGGGCTGGGGTCAATTCCAAAAGGAATTGGAAATATTCAATTCCTTTCAATTCCAGAATTGGAATTGAAATATGTTGAGCAAAAGGAGTTGGAATTGGAATTGGAATTGAACGATTTTGAGCAAAAGGAATTGAAATTGAACGAAAATGAATTGATCCTCATTTTCTTGATATGGCCGAACCCCACCTTCCAGTCAGTCCATAAACAGCAGACATGTCTTGTCAGCTCACATAAACAATGAAACAATAGCAGGTGTTAGCAGCTAGGCCCAGTTAGTAGGGTTGACTTGCTGATATGTATTTATCACAGACGTTACTGACATGCTTTGTGTGAATGTGCTCACTCTGAATGCTTCAAATTGATTGTATATAATAACTGAAATAGAACACTAAAAAAAGAAATTTTTGGTTTTGCCAGGAGAGCGTTTTTCTGGGTTGTTTTTTCTGTGTATTCACAGACTAGATACATTCATAATGTTCATGTAATTATTTTTTAAATGTGTTTAAAGATTTCAGCAGGAATTGGAAT
>BSQZ01000017.1:5465000-5555000 GCA_033239005.1 Lamellibrachia satsuma
ATGGGCATTGTCGAGTAACCAGCATAGCTCATAATAGACTCACTGCGCCTCTTTGTTGGCGCTGTTTATATTAGTATGACCTTCTGCTGTAGTTAAGCCGACATTTGCCTAGGCAACACCTTGGACAAACCCATTTTCCACCTGCACCAAAGAAAGAACCCTGTAAAGATAAGTACGGATTTGTGAAGATATTCACAGAATCGAACTCCTGCCAAAATGCCACATTAGGCTCACCACGTCAGCCCTACAGGTCTTTGCATTGAGAAATTAAAATTCTGTATAGTCCACGCTAACAAAGTGTACCGAATATAGCAAATAAAATGTTTGTGGTATACGTATTGTGTAATATAATGAGTTATATTCAGCTACAAATATAATCCACGTCTTATCCGTGGTCATAATCAGCCATACAACGGTCATTCGCTTCCAGCGCGCCAGAAGCAGAAACATTAGCCTACACTCATGCTATCAGCAGTCTTGTTTACTAATTAAATGATAGTAACAGTTAACAGAAAATATAAAAAGAGTATGTTTATATATATATATATATATATATATATATATATATATATATATATATATATATATATATATATATATATATATATATATATATATATATATATATATATATATATATATATATATATGCTGTGTAATTGCGTCCATACTCTTTTTTATATATCTGGTTGCCTTCCTGACGTGCGTCCAGTGAGTGTTGACTTAATATAACAATTTAGCAACTTCGTCCTTCCAGCGCGTCAGAAACGTGTGTTTACATTAGCCTATAATCATGCTATCAGCAGTTTTGTTAACTAAATAAATGATAGTAATAGTTAACAGACTAGCTTCGTTAAGGAGTCGCGGTTCGGTCGAATATGCTTAATGACAATCCCACATCCACCGATGGTAAACTCTAATGGAACACATCGGAATTGACGATAAATAAATTATGAGGCAAATATCGGACACATGGAGATGATGTTATCTGTTTCAGATTCAAACCATCAACCATAAAACCAACATATATGTTCTACTTACCCGTTTTGATCAGGTTCATCAAAACCAAAGCCCCTCCGAAGACGAAGCCACATAAGATATATTTATTCCGCATCTTGAGCCGATCACAAACGCTGCTGTCTTTGTCGTATATCTGGTTGCCTAACCCAATGAGAGTATACAGTTCCAATGAACACTACAGTCGAGACAGAAGCGGTGCTGCTAATACCTTTAACAAAGGAACATTTTCTAGATATATTCGCGAGATGGCGCAGTGGACATCAAGACTAACAAAGGCTTAACCTCTGCGTTCACGAATGGTATTTACGAAGCAACACTCATTGCCCTGTCGAACGCGGCACACGCATTTAAATAAAACATTGTGTCCGAGCTGTTTGGCACTTTACTGCGTTGTTATGTCTCACTCCATGTTTAATGAAGGGCAATCTGGTGTGTCTGTAGTCAGTGTCCTGTACTGTTTAGGACGGTACCGATGTGTGGACATTTGTTTTTATTTATGCCAATTATTACCAAATAGCTACATTTGAAATAAAGCATTTCTTTGTTTGTCCAGTCTGCATATAATGTGTATCCTTGCTACCAAATTGTATTGCACTGTCTTACGTAGTTTAACATTGGAGTTTTATATTTCTCATGCTCTTTTATGTTGTTATATTAATATGTAATAATATAACTCTATACGAGCATGCAGTAATTGATGTGAGACTTACGTACTGTTTCATATATACATCTTCTTAGTTTTTCTTCTTGTGCGCTATATTTATTCTAGTTACCGCAATTATTGGTTTTACATCAGATACTGCAATTCTATGCAGCTATGAAACTGTCATAGCATCACTAGCTGCTCCAATGGAGCTCAGATTCTCAGATTCTTACTATGACCACGGACAAGACATGGATTATATTTGTAGTTGAATATAAATAATTATATTACAACATACGGCTACAACAAACATTTTCACACATAATGATACATTTGCTACTGCTACTACGTTTCTGATTTATGCATCGTGGACGGTAAAGCGGACATTATTCGTGCACATGTAGTGTCGTATACATGCATGCATAATACATGTTGCCATGTGTTAATTTATTTAGTTAACAAGACTGCTGATAGTATGAGTGTAGGCTAATGTTTCTGCTTCTGGCGCGCTGGAAGCGAATGACCGTTGTATGGCTGATTATGACCACGGATAAGACGTGGATTATATTTGTAGCTGAATACAAATCATTATATTACAAAATACGTCTACCACAAACATTCTCTGAATGGGCTGACGTGGTGAGCCTGGTGTGACATTCTGGCAAGAGTTCCATACTATGAATATCTTCACGAATCCGTACTTTTCTTTAAACGGTTGCAGTCTTTCTTTGGTGCACGAAAGGTGAACGAAAATGGGATTGTCCAAGGTGCTGGGTGGGCAAATGTTGGCTTAACTACCGCAGATGGTTATCACACTAATATAAACAGCGCCAACAAAGAGGCGCAGTGAGTCTATTCTGAACTATACGGGTTATACGACAATGTATATTTAGACAGGCCCATTTACATGCAGAAACTCACGTTTTCGCCTACGCGCTGAAGTACAATGGAACATTCGTGACATCAAGAACATTCGTGACATCAAGAACATTCGTGATATCAAGAACATTCGTGACATCAAGAACCAACGGTGGATACTAAAAGCCGCGTAGATACAGGAATTCGCAGACTACAACAGGACGCGTGACTTCGCAGCCACGAGGGCTATACATAAGCATACACACTACACCACTCCACTCCAAAGACGACTCCACTCTTTTCAAGAACAAGGAAGGCAGTGTCAATCGTTGGCAAGAACACTTCTCTGAATGGCCAAATCGTGACTCTCGAGTCAAATTGGAAACCATTGACAATATTCCTCAAGCACCGTTAAGGACAGAGTTCGATGAGTTCGCCATTTCTCGAAGAAGTGCAGAAAGCCATAAAACAGATGAAGAACAACAAAGACTCCGGTAGTGACGTCATCCCTAGCGTAAAACATGGAGGAGAAATCCTATTCGACTACCTACATCATCATCTCATCCTAAATATATCGAGTGCTGAGGAAATACTGCAGGAATTAAAGTACGCCATGATCATCAGTATCTTTGAGAATTCCGTGGGACCTTCCTGCTCCCAGTTGCCGGAAAGATCCTAACGAGTCTTACTCAACCTACTATCATCACTATCTAAGAGCGTCCTACCAGAAACACGAGAGAGAGAGAGAGAGAGAGAGAGAGAGAGAGAGAGAGAGAGAGAGAGAGAGACGGGGGAGAGGGAGAGAGAGAGAGAGAGAGAGAGAGAGAGAGAGAGAGAGAGAGAGAGAGAGAGAAAGAGAGAGAGAGAGAGAGAGAGAGAGAGGGAGAGAGACGGGGAGAGGGAGGGAGAGAGATGGAGAAAGGGAGAGAGAGAGGGGTAGAGAGAGAGAGAGGAGAGAGAGACGGGGGAGAGGGAGAGAGAGAGGGAGACGGAGAGAGAGAGAGAGAGAGAGAGAGAGAGAGAGAGAGAGAGAGAGAGAGAGAGAGAGAGAGAGAGAGATAGAGAGAGAGAGAGAGACAGAGACAGAGACAGAGACAGAGACAGAGACAGAGAGACATAGAGACAGAGACAGAGGCCCCAGGTTCTGACACCTATGATTGGGAATAATCATTGTGTCTTTGTCACGGAGTGCATTTTAATATCTCCAGACATACTGATTCCTTTGCAAGGTACAAGCTCTTTATCAGCGTGGTAATACTTTAAGTATGTGAGCAATATCTTGTCTCATTGAAATTATTTGTGTTTCTTTTCATGCTTGATCACGTGCTTAGTTAAACCGCCACAGGTAACATTGTAACGTTTGTGTCGATTTTGTATTTACCTTCTACTTTACAGTCGTCTAGAAAGCGAAATCATATCTTGTTCCGGGTGTCTTATTGGGAAACTAGCCACGCCCTTTTGAGTCTGGATTCATCTAATATGTTAGGAAGAATGCTTCTGTTTGACAAAAGAAACCAAATTCTAATAATGGCATACCATGGTATTTGGGGGTATTGTATAGGTCACCATGGTGTACCATGACATTGCATGGTAAACTGTGATAGACCATGCTTTTTCATATATTGTGTATGGTAATTGTATGGTATACCATACAATTTCAAAACACAGTAGTATTTTACCATGGTTTCCCTGTTTCAAAACACACAATTAATTTATACCATTATTGGAACTTGGGATGGTCCGTATTGCCATTGGAATATACAGCGGCAAGAGCCTGCGGCTGAGGGCGACCATAAACTAGGCTGTGGGCGGCCATAACCTAGGCTGAGGGCGGCTATAACCTAGGCTGAGGGAGACCATAACCTAGGCTGAGGGCGGCCATAACCTAGGCTGTGGGCGGCCATAACCTAGGCTGAGGGCGACCATAACCTAGGCTGAGGGCGGCCATAACCTAGGCTGAGGGCGGCCATAACCTAGGCTGTGGGCGGCCATAACCTAGGCTGAGGGCGGCCATAACCTAGGCTGAGGGTGGCCATAACCTAGGCTGAGGGCGGCCATAACCTAGGCTGAGGGCAGCCATAACCTAGGCTGAGGGCGACCATAACCTAGGCTGAGGGTAACCATAACCTAGGCTGAGGGCGACCATAACCTAGGCTGAGGGTGGCCATAACCTAGGCTGAGGCCAACCATAACCTAGGCTGAGGGTGGCCATAACCTAGGCTGAGGGCGGCCATAACCTAGTAGGCTGAGGGCGGCCATAACCTAGGCCGAGGGCAGCCATAACCTAGGCTGAGGGCGGCCATAACCTAGGCCGAGGGCGGCCATAACCTAGGCCGAGGGCGGCCATAACCTAGGCCGAGGGCGACCATAACCTAGGCTGAGGGTGGCTATAACTTAGGCTGAGGGCAGCCATAACCTAGGCTGAGGGTGGACATAACCTAGACTGAGGGTAGCCATAACCTAGTAGGCTGAGGGCCACCATAACCTAGGCTGAGGGCGGCCATAACCTAGGCCGAGGGCGGCCATAACCTAGGCTGAGGGCGACCATAACTTAGGCCGAGGGCGGCCATAACCTAGGTTGAGGGTGACCATAACCTAGGCTGAGGGCGACCATAACCTAGTCGGCAAGAGGGCGACCATAACCTAGTAGGCTGAGGGCGACCATAACCTAGGCTGAGGGCGACCATAACCTAGGCTGAGGGCAACTATAACCTAGGCTGAGGGCGGCCATAACCTAGTAGGCTGAGGGTGACCATAACCTAGGCTGAGGGCGGACATAACCTAGGCTGAGGGCGGCCATAACCTAGGCTGAGGGCGACCATAACCTAGTAGGCTGAGGGTGACCATAACCTAGGCTGAGGGTGGCCATAACCTAGGCTGAGGGCAGCCATAACCTAGGCTGAGGGTGACCATAACCTAGGCTGAGGGTGGCCATAACCTAGGCTGAGGGCGGCTATAACCTAGGCTGAGGGCGGCCATAACCTAGGCTGAGGGCAGCCATAACCTAAGCTAAGGTGCAGATCAGATAGAAGTGCACATTTGTTTTGCTTTTTATTCAATATTTTTTTCATCCACTTAAATGGCTAACAGTTTGGTAAAACTAGACTCGGGTCTACTTTGTGATAAATTGTTAAACAACCCTGTAGTACAGTGTGAACTATGTGAGTCAAACTGTCATCAAACCTGTACAAGTCTAAATCATTACTAGTTTACTAATTTGCAGAAACGAAACTGTCTGCCACTGTCCAACATGTTGTTAACTCTTCCCATTTCAGAATATAAGCGATATAATGAATGTGAAAGCATGAGTTTTTAGAAAACTCACCAATTGAACAAAATTATTATATTTATAAATTAGTTAATGCATGTACACAATTTAAGTTCACCTCATTCAAATATTCAGATTATATTGCTTTTGACTATGACTGATCCAGTTAACGACTTCTATAACTTAACATCAAAACGTGGTTATTACTCGGACTCAGAATTCAATGAAAAAATCTTACCACTGACCTACTGCACCCAACCCGGGGGGGCACTCAATGTGTTGCAGGCATACACCATCCTCGAGACAAATTCCACATTTTATGGGTGTGGTTTGTGCACCAAAGCACGTTGATGCAAGCAATGCATTTGGATAATTAAGGGTATATATTTAGAACAAGAACCGATTTCATTTCAGGGCAACTTTATATAGCTATAGTTAACATTAATCTAAAATATGTTAGTAAATTAATCTATATCATATATCATGGAACAATGCAAACTGTGTGATCATAGGGTATATAATTGGTTATATTCCAAGTTGCAAAGGGTATAATTTTTACAGATGTCTAAAATGTGTTGGGGGGGTCAGTTAGAAAAGATCATATGCTGACAACATATTGAGTACCCCTTCCCCCTGAGCCATAACATAGTGACAAAAACATGGCACTGTGATGAAAATAGAAACAACATTGTATATGTTCTGAATAGTCATTTATTAATTAAAGACACTACATACAATATACAGAAGAGAGTTATCACAAAGACACAGTCACTATCACATCTGATGATTTACCTATCTTGATGGTAGTTCTTCAAACTGAAATTCTTAACTTTGTTATTCTTAAAAATACGTTCAAGGTCTACAAAAATATTTTCTTGAGCTGAATACTGCAATAGAGCAATTTCAGGTTTACTGCGAACCAGAATTTAAAAACTACTGCGACATTGTAAAGCAATGTGCAAGGCAGTGGAAAATCAGAACAGACTGTGTATAGTGTATAAATATACGCCTGTATATTTACTGTAAATGCTTGTGTAAAAACAAACCCACCCACAATAACTAGAACTACATATTACAAGTATGACATTCTGTAGAAAGTTCAACCTTGTTACAGCTGTCAACATCCCAGTCAACATTGGCATAAAAATCACAGTTGTATTTCCAACTTGTTGATGTTTTATGTTCCAGGCTATCATGTACAGGTGTAACATGGTCATGCATATCATGTACAGGTGTAACATGTTCATGCATATCATGTACAGGTGTAACATGTTCAGGCATATCATGTACAGGTGTAACATGTTCAGGCATATCATGTACAGGTGTAACATGTACAGGCATATCATGTACAGGTGTAACACGTACAGGCATATAATGTACAGGTGCAACATGTGCACTAAAAAGCAGACTGACCGAACAGTGAGTTTGATATATGGAAAGACAGATAACAGTAATCTATCATAACATACAGCCACCATCATGAGATATGTAACTGGCTTCACAAAACACATGTACAACTTTCATGGATGTACTATTTAAAAAAAAGACTCCAAATAACTGCATTCCAGATCACTAAGAAGCTACTTCAATAACGTCTGCGCTTCACAAGTGTCCACTTTCCAAAGAACAACTGCAACATGATACTGAGTCAGAATATTGATGGCACAACATGTATTAACTATTTATGAAATATTCTCTGTACAAAGTTAACTCAGTGCCTCACACACATTTGTAGAGTATACACAACAATAGAGTATACAATGTATACACAACAATAGAATACACAAAGTATGCACAACAATAGAGTATTCAAAGTATACACAACAATAGAGTATACAATGTATACACAACAATAGAGTATAGAAAGTACACAACAACAGAGTATATAAACAACCAGAGTATACACAACAAATGTTCTACCTCACCTAGACACCACTCCGCCAATACGATTAACATTTGTAACTTTATATTTAATATACTTTTGATCCTCACCGATGCTACCTTATACCTTAAATAACTGCCCTGTCAGAAACGTGAATTTAATGTCAGCTTTAAGGTTAGTTATTCTTGAAACTGTCCAATGAATTCACTGCCACTGACAAAAGAGTGATAAGAATAATACTGGTAGATTCCCTTTCATCCTTACATATAACAACATGGTTATAAATAAAACATTATATATATATATATATAGACACTTATATATTACTAACTACACTTAATTTTACAAATTAACAAAATACCAACTGGAGCGTTGTGGTACTATCAATTCAGCAATCGTAAATCTTACAGTCTTAAAAGTTAGAAGGAAGCTCTAGTAAACAGTCACTCTAATTTTCCAACTAGGCGTCATCTGAAGATATCATTTACGACATTACGTGAAACCAGTTAGACTGAGGACCTTCCCTTCTACATGAAACTGAATTACACCGACTTAGGTGTGATCGGAAAATCAACGGTGTTTTTTTGAAAATGATGCTAAATGAAACAGCTGCTAACCCCCCACACCACCACCCCCCAAACCCCCACCCCCACCTCAATGAAACTAATTTTGTGTAGAGTCAAACACTTATGTTTTGAAATAGCCCATTCTGTGGGCAGAAGAGTAGCAGGGTGTTATACTTAAAATGCAGTAACTAACAATGTGTTTGTCATAGACACCTCACTTTCTGACCTGAAGTAGTAATGATGGTAATAATTGTTCAACATAATCATCATGTTATCATAATCATGCCCCAGATTTGGTCAAACAGTAATGGGCCATTCTGGCTTAAACCTTGGCATTTCTGCAATAACTGAGTCTGTTTTCGATAATCATCAATTTCCTTCTACTCACGTATTTGTCATTATTTCCATTGTTTTTGTAAAAATATTTTACCAACAGTGACTGTGCTGCCACCTACTGACATCATTTCACTGCTGCCATAGTTGTACGTCATGGCAGGTTTCTAAGAATCTCTCTAGTATATATAATTTGGTGAACATACCTGGCTTCCTATTATGAAATAAATAAAACAACCCCTAATCCAGTGCCTTTCCACCAGACATTTGTCTACATTCGACTTAATTAAGAAATACATAAATATGCCAGATTTACAGGTTACAGTTAACAAGTAATATAACTTGTTTACTGACTAGTTGTTGACAATAAAAACATTATCATAGCACAGAGCCCACTGAAATGTCTCTCTGTACAGTCAAAGAAGACATTCTCGGAGTGGGACTTTGGAAGGCAGTGGCGATGTAGTTTCTTGTGTCTGATCAACACATAGACAAGTCACTGTTGAGGAATGCAAGTCTGGTCTGCAAAGAAACAGCAGAGAAGATATTCAGTAAACGGTGGTAGACTGACTGTTTCAGGTGTCACCAAGACAGTTAAAGGCAGTGGAGTACCTACGATCTCGTAAAGGGGAAGCCAACTGGGGCAAGCCTAGTGCATGTAGTAGCACAACGGAAAAATATGGAAAAAATAAAAAATTAAATCAACGGGGAGGGGGCCATGACCCAATGGCCCCCCTAAATATGTCACTGGGTAGATACAAAGTTTGATAACTTTAAAAAATTATATACTGGTAGTATAATAATTGTCAGAAAGGACTTTCATGCTTTATGTGATGACGTTTTAATTTATATATTTTATATGTACGCGCAGTGAATGGTGTAAGCTAGAAACTGCCACATCAAAGAACTTTTATTTATTTATTTATTCATTTATTTATTTATAAGCTATTTCTATTCTACCATGTTGACCGCCAAAATGTATTTTAATCAACCACCAATTTTCATATAAAATTTGACTGTTATCTGTTTAACCTGAACATTTCAACTCAAATATCATGTTTACATTATATGCTGAATGGCCAGGTCGATATAAACAAATAACAGTGCAATTATATCTAAAAGTGTTCATAAAACACATATGGGCAGTCGAGGTGTTACAATAGATCAAGTTCATACATGACTTTAGTATAAATACTATCAGACTTTATACCTTTAACACAGACAAAGAAATGTATATAAATATAATTTATAATGTGATCATTATTTGTTAATGAACATCAACTGGCCATCCAGTATATTCACTGTAAATTTGTATTAATAACGTTTTGTGATTCATTAAACATATGAAAATGTTAGAATGGAGATAGTTTATACAATATAATATGGCTTTATGATAAAACCAACCAGTTTTTGTACCTTTATGATAGCATGATAAATCTCAATGATGAAAGGGGTGTATTTGACGGCTGAACACTCTGAAAACTAATTATAAAATGTCTTCACTTGATCACAATTTTTCCATCAGTGACAAGACTATGATACATCAGCACAAAATATTAGCACATGAAAGCTGCAGTCTCACCCCTGTTTGGTTGAGTAGTAAAACAGCATCATCATCGTCTTCCATGACCTCTAAATCAACAGTGACATCATCAAGCAACACCGCATCATTGTCGGTGTCACCAGTCATCGGTATGTCAGACAGTGGCTGAGCGTCAGTGGTTCTCGTGCGAGTGCGCTGCGGTGTCGGTGGTTGTGCAGGGGCATTTCTGTCATGCGAGGTCGTCGCATGGACGAGTTCTTGCTGCTGCTTGGCGAAGTTGATGAACACCTGGTGGAAAAATACAGGTCTTTGTAGGTGCGCAATATCATGTCATGCCATGTCAAATAGATGATATTTGCAAGGTATGTGCGTTAGCACTATATTTTTGACGTCCCACAACCGTGATTTCATTATTAGCCAACATGTGTCGCAATTATTACAAACAATGTATATTGTACGACAGTAGATAATAAAAGTATCATTTCGCAATGGCGTCACGAACATATACCGCGTTGACATAACAAACATATATCGCATTAACGTAACAAACATATATCGCACTGACGTAACAAACAAATATCGCACTGACATAACAAACATATATCGCATTGGGGGGTGGTTACATGTGTCGGTGACCGGTGGCGAATTGGCCCCACCTTTGTAGTTATTCCAGTTAGAGCTAGTGTATTTTTAAGCAGGTAGTTGTATTTATAGAATGCGTGATAGCATTTTAGAGCATTATGCTATTTGGTTTAAGGGTGTTCTATGACAATAGTAATGCCATTGTTTCTTTTATTTGTTCTAGGAATACTGCTACAGCTTTGTGTTGAAATGTGGGCTCTATTGAACCCGACGTCCAGGAGGCTCGCATTGGGCATAGTCAGCCTGGCGTTGGGTTGTGGAGCCCACATTTCTTTGTTTTACATTTCTTTAAAAGTGGGCTTACCCTTAATCCCCACAATAAACGTCATTCATTTGGCCTTTTCATACCTCTATATCTGTGTTGTGTTGTTGATTGCATAAATGTATTAATTAGGTTGGTGGGTTAGGCTTTCCAAAACAATTCCATATGACACAGTGAACAGAGGACATAGAAAAGCTACACCTCAACTCATATATACCTAGGACGAGTCGACTGTGGAACTCCCTCCTGGCATCCGTTTTCCCTGCCTCTCCTAACATGACTGCATTCAAGACAGGTGTGAATGCTTTTCTTATGGATCAGATGTTTTCAATCATATCAGTCTTAATCAGATCAAATGTGACTGTTTTCACCTACTGGTGGTCATGCTGTTGCATGAGCGTAGGTTAATGCCTGACTGGGAGATGGTGATCTGTGAATTAACAGCCTATGGGGCCCGAGCCCACAAAGTGTGGGTGGACGGCATGCCTAGTCAGGTGATGTATCTAGTAGGGCCTAGAGTTATTTCCTGGTTACCATGACCATCAGATAAATCATATTTTTATTGAAATTTCCTTTTGTTGTATATATTTGATCCATCCTTGTTTTTATCTCGCTTATAGTGCAATGTTGCTAAGTCTATGCTTTGGGCCACTTTTCATCTTTTGATGGTATCACCAGGCCCCTGAATTTCAGTATAAAAAAGAGGCAGACAGAGTCGACAACATCAATGACTGGACGGGACTGAACTTCAAAGAGAGCCTGGGGGTGATAAGGGTTCGAGGGGGTGGAGAAACATTGTGCGAAAAGCACATGAAGTGGTGCCCCAACAACAGCCTGTGTCAAGGGGCAGTTGATGAAGGAAGGTTAAACTGTATGATCACAATTAAGATTGTGGCACATGAGGAAAACTTTTTCGAGTTTGAAAATGGTATCTGAGTTTTACTTATATTTTCATTTCAAACCTTTACCGGGTATTTAAAAATCCTATGTTAGAGTTACATATATTTTGGTCCTCTATATGATCCTCTTGGAAGGAAAATGATCTATTGTTCATATAAACTGTAATCTGAGAACTGCTTCATCCCAAGGTTCACAGACTTAAGATCTCATACCGTTTTACAATTACAATTATTATAATTACACTGTTAAAAAAAGAATAATTACAATCATTATTATTACAGAATTTCAGTAAATCACATTAATTCAACACTGTGTAAAGTATGTAAATTGCACTGTAACTTAATTGGATTACATTCTCAAAGTTGGTTCAAAAAATAAAAGTCACAGTTGATTTCTTGGTATTAAGAAATGTGAAGACTATTCTGTTAATTAATATTTTTATTTAAAAAAAACAGGATTGTTACATAAGTATATTTATGAAGACAAGGAAATCTATAAAAAAATGTTAATATCCTATTTAGCTTCCAATTAAATATTATTGTAACTATTGTACAGGGACCCAATTTAAATGCTAAATATATATACTGGGAGTCAATATTTCAACGAGTCAACATTGCATGTGACACCAGCAACACAAGCTAGAAGACCAAGATCAGTGGACTGCTGGAGAATTGTGTCAACTCACGTTGTCAAGTGTGTTCTGGTTGACGGAGTAATCCTCGACTTGTAGATCTCTCTGGGCCTCCTCCAGACAACTGAAGACGTACGCCAGAGACAAGTCTTGTGACGGCAGCTCATACTGCACCATGTTATGGTGACACTCCTGGTGACAGAACCATGGTGACAGGCGTTAGGACAGTTCCTCATTCAGTGGTCACGGGAAGGATGTAGAACCATGATGTAATTATGTAGGGGATGAAATACATCTGGGATAAACTACTGAATGACTACTGGTTCCATAACTGGGCTATTTAAAACAAAAATAAACATGTATTAGTTATAGGCAAATTATGTACAACCTTAATTCATCAGCAATTATCACTTGAACAATGTAGCATCATTTCTGTTCAACACAGTGAACTGTCAGAAAAAACTTCTTTAATTCATTCTTGAATTTGTTAAAAACAATTTGATACTTCTTGTAATGATAATAAATAATTATAGATACATTTTTATATAGCAAAGTTTCTTTGAAAACTCAATGCTCTTTTTACAAAATGCATGAAAACTATTAAAAAATTTGTTAAACTTATCAATCAAAGTGGTAAGTTAGGGATAAATCCTCTCCATTACTTGAGGGTCAAGTTAAACTCTAAAAAATGCACTACTTCACAGCCAACAGTTTCTACAGACAAACCTGTGAATATGCCTGCTCGATTGCACTTATGTCACATCATATGAATTGCTTAATTTAACATATCACAATTTATTACGCCCTACTTTCGTGTGAAACAATAAACAGCAAGTTCAACTGTGGCCTGACCCCTGTACTCCTGCTGAGAATCAATTTATAAAAGCCATAAGCATCAATGCAGAAAAAACACTGCACTAACCTTGAGCTTAGCGAGGGGGAAGTGTCTCTCGATGAACCTCTTCACAGCGTCCACTTCCCTGCTGTAGTTGGGGCCGCGGACTCTCACAGAGATTGTGTAGCCATCACCAAACCTGTCCTTGAGATGTTGTGTGCTGCCCAGACACTTGAAGTGACCGTTGACCATGATGGCCAGGCGTGTACACAACACCTCACACTCCTCCATGCTGGCAACACAACAACAACAACAGGTCAGCACAACAACAACATGACACACAACAACAGGTCAGCACAACAACAATATGGCACACAAAAACAACAGGTCAGCACAACAACAACATGGCACACAACAACAACAGGTTAGCACAAAAACAACATGGCACACAACAACAACTGGTCAGCACAACAACAACATGGCAGCACAACAACAACATGGCAGCACAACAACAACATGGCAGCACAACAACAACAGGTCAGCACAACAACAACATGGCAGCACAACAACATGGCACACAACAACAGGTCAACACAACAACTACAGGTCAGCACAACAACAACATGGCAGCAAAACAGGTCAGCACAATAACAACATGGCAACACAACAACAACATGGCACACAACAACATGACAACACAACAATGTGGCAGCACAACAACAACATGTCAACAACAACAACATGGTAACACAACATGTCAGCACAACAACACATCAGCACAACAACAACATGGCAGCACATGTCAGAACAATATGTCAGCACAACAGCAACATGGCAGCACAATGTCAGCAGACAAAATGTGTCAGCAGAAATGGTAGCAAAATGTGTCTGGAATAAGCATATCTGCTGGCAATAGTAAAAAATGTCAGCAAAAAGTGTCAGCCTTATCAAAATATGTTGCAGTAAAAGCGTTTGCTAGCAGCAAACCATTCAGCAGTAGCAAAACATGTTAACAGCATGTAACATTTTTGCCGCAATAAAATGTATCATCAGCAACAAAACGCTTTGCAAAGTGTACCAACAGTAAAAAAATGCATGAACAATGACAAAGATTGTATGACTTACTGGATAAATGAACTATACAAATATCTGTTCCTGTAAATCACCAGTTACCTGTGTGAGGTCAGGATGACAGATTTGCCTCCCTTGATCAGCTTCAGGATGAGATCCCAGAGGAACCTGCGGGAGTGTGGATCCATCCCACTGGTCGGCTCATCCTGAAAGACAGATGTGTTGATGAGGAGGGTCAATGAAGTAAAACAGCAGAATGTGGCTGAAACATGAGTTACAAAATGGATAAAAGTAGCTAGAAATGAACATCAGAAAAGTCTTCAAAATGTTCTTCTTCCATCACAGTTTATGCCTCTTTATTAGTCACTCTGTTGAGCTGGGTGCTCTTAAACGATTTGTGTGTTAGTGATAGAGACCACCGCTACACATTCACACTCTGTATGCCCACTAAATTATGCAGAAGGAATACTAGGAGCCTGATGACGTCCGATCATACGCATATCTGAAATACGTCGCTAGAGCTACAGCAGACGGCCAGCAACATAACATGGTCGATGTTATCAAGTAGTACTGCAGTCCCTCTCTTCAATGGAACAGTGGATGCCTCTCTTATGTGGACAGTTCATAGCACACAAACTACATTATAGAAAACTCCCTCTAATGAGCAGACACCTCGCATGGAGGGAAACGATTTCTTCGATGCAAAGGGGTCCATTGTCATTGTAACACTACTACATAATACCATTACATAACACTACTACATAATACTACTACATAATACCACTAAATAATACCACTATATAATACCACGATATAATACTACTACATACTACCACTACATACCACAAGATAATACTACTACATAATGCTGCTACATAATACCCCTACATAATACTACTATATAATACCACTACGTAATACTACTACATAATACCACTACATAATACTACTACATATTACTACTACACAAGACATTATCACACACCAGGAAAATGACAGGCGGCTGGTCAATGAGTGCGATAGCAGTTGACAGTTTGCGCTTGTTACCACCACTGTACGTCCCCGAGGCAACGTCTGCGTACTTCTCAAGAGACAACTTCTGCAGTGCCCAGCTTACGACCTACAAAAATAAAAGGACATCTAAGGGTACCTCTTTAATTCAATTCTTTCGCTTGTCTCTATTAATAGTTTGTTTTGACTGGGCCCAAAATTCAATGAAAAAATTTAAAAAGTAGCTCTGCTTCTACCTATAACATGGTTAATCACAGTTTCGCAAGTTAGCCAACCTAACGATCAAAGTCAATTGTTTTAATAATTTTAACAAAGGTATGCAGTTTTTTATCAAACCGACTGTGCATAATACTTAAACTATTCATCCACTATAGATTAGAACATCAACAAACCTAAATCAATAGAGAGAGTTTCAACATATTGCCTGAGAGTTATGCTATCCAGGCCTGATATTACCTTAGCCTCATCCTTGACTGGAATGCCGCGAAGTCGCGAGTAGAACTGTAGATGTTCTCGCGCCGTCAGTTCATCATAGAGGGCATCAAACTGAGGACAGTAGCCGATGTTCTGCTGCACCCGACCAAGGTCTCGCAGCACGCTGAAACAACACACAGCCACAATATAATGTGTTTAGTTAAAGGTGTAAGACTACTATTAAAGGCCACCACATTACTTAATTACATTATATTTGTAGCCCTGGGGGTAAACATTTCCATCCCACTGACTCAGGGGGAGGTAAACATTTCCACCAACTGACCTGTAGCCTTGAAGGAAAGCGTCTCCAGCTGTTGGGCTCAGATCTCCAGTCAGCATCTTGAAGGTTGTTGTTTTACCAGCTCCGTTGACACCAAGCAAGCCAAAACACTATAAAGACAGATAAGAGTGTCAGATCCCAAATTCAGGACAATGTAAAAAACAAAGTTTTATATATCTATATTGTTTATACCTGGAAAATTTTTTGCATTTGCTCTGTTAACCTTTTTGAGCGATGAATAATGTTTTCAATTTTGTGGTAAATGCGAAAAACGCAAACTTTAAACACTTACCAACATTTCTAGTAGTGAAAAATCAATTATAAATTTGTGGATTCAAACCTTGAGACACAGATGCCAACTATGGTATTGCAAGTATTTTATTAGGAAAACTAATTTACTTTACTAATTAAAGTGTGAGTTTTGCAAAGTATGACAACTACAAGCATATCTAGTTGTACGTTCGATGGAATAAACCAGTAATGTTTGCCAATATTCTGAAAGCACCGTTACGGGAAAACTCAACCCACCTCTCCCTGTGGTACTCCAAGACACACTCTGTCAGTCGCCAGGTGACGACCCAAATTCCTTGTCACATACACCTGGAATGAAGAGAAGACAGGTGAAAATGTGCATCTTCTTCCACCTCACCTGATGCTTATTTGTTTTCCCACCTGGTTGACCTACTGGGACAGTTATTGATGATGAATGTGTCCCACAAAATAGGCGCAGTGGCTCAGACTGCTTGGTGCCTCACCACCTCATCTGCAGGACATACTGGGTTTGACCCCTACGGTTTGACCAACAGGGTTTGACCCCCGGCTGGCGGTTCACCCATTTGTTTCATAAAAATTGGGTACGACTTATCCATTCACTGACACCTGGCATATGGCTATAGGAAGTTAGAAATACGAAAAGATACTAAAAGGGGTTGGTTACTTCCACCTGGTGCCAAGGGAAGTAAAAGATCTCACAGAGTGGATTAATGTGTGGACGAATAACGCAGCTGACGTCTCTATCAGTAAAAACCACTATCAGTGCTACATTCTTAATTGAGGTCTGCACCTCAGACAAAAGCAACATCATATTCAGTCGATGCAGCCAGGAATAATAATCTGGTCCCAGATTTTAAACAGCTTAGGAATAAAAATCTTCGTACAAATTCGTACATGGGTTAACAACACACATTTGTAAGAAGACGGTATTAAATGGTTATGAAAATATTGATAGACCTATTTTGTCTCTCTTAACAAAAGAAGAACTTGAGGACACAAAGTAATCTTAGTAAAGGAATAGTTTAGATGTAATGGACGTAAGACAGTATTCATTCTCACCGATAAACACAAAGATGACTAATCTTTGGACTCTTGATAAGCCAATGGCTTCCTTGTCCACTTGTCATAAGGGGTTTTGTTTGGAAATCTTGTTAAAACAGTGACTTACTTTGGTGAGATTCTCAAGACGTAATAGGTCATGTCGTCCGGTGCCCCGTAGAACGCGCCTCCGTTCATTCGCTACATCGGCATCCTCATCAATGGGGGACACAATCGAGTCAACAGGGACACGTCTAAAGCAGGTAACACAGGAATACCATAAACTATTGCTGCAATCAAGTGTACTTTTTATTAACTAATTAATTTTATATTTACATGCATATATATTTTACTATGCGTATATGCATCATAATTTAACTAATTTATAATTGTCTGTTCTATTTAATTAATAAATTTTATATTTATATATTTTACTACATATTTTAGCATGTATCGACTTTGTATAAATATACGACAATATATAAATGTACTTATTACTATTATTACTAGTATTACTAAGTGGTCAATATCTTGTAGACACATAAATGTAAAGCTAAATAAAAGTTTACTTATACGAAAACAACTACGTCTATGGAAATCTTTTTAGAATCCTTATGAATCTACACAATGCTGCAACTGTTTTCACTTTTTTTATTTTCGCAAAGTCTTTACCACAAAATCTAAGACTTACGAAGCCATTTTCTTGTCTCTTTCTCCCACTAACAATAAACATGTCAGCCCAACTTTCTCTGAAAATGACCGAGTGTGGTTGTATCATGATTACTACCCAACAGGAGTGAAATATCAGACTGCCTCTTACTTTGGCTTGATGAAGAAGCGGAATTCACACAAGATTGTGATGATGAAGAAGATGAATCCAAGGACTGCCATGGCAACGAGATTCCTTGATGTCAAGTGCCACTCGAACGGCGACTTCATCTGGTCATATTGACCTGAACACAAAGACAAGCGTTTTGTCAACAGTAGCACAGTTACAAAACAGTTACACTTAAGGTAGCTGGGGTGGCTATTTTATGCTTGAATTTAGTAGTTTCAGTAAAAGTTTTGAAAATAAACCAACCATTTTGATTGGCCAGTTATATGGTGGGGTCACCAGGTCACATCTACTGGCCATTTCCATTATGACTTCAAAGGCAGAATAAACTACATTAACGCAGATATTTGCCGGATTAAGAACTTGGTTTAGTAGGTTTAGGTAGATATAATACTGATGTGTTAGGTAGATATCATACTGATGTGTTAGGTAGATATCATACTGATGTGTTAGGTAGATATAATACTGATGCACTGGTTCAAAGAGCACGCATGATCAAAGAACACGCGGTTGTTATTATGGAAACATCGTCAATGTTTCCCAGAAGTCTAGTTTTTTAAAGGATGTATTGGCAAAAAACGATGTTAGTGCCAGATGATTATTTGTGATGTCGACGTTCAGTTCAATATTTCCTAGCATATTGAGGAAAAAAAAATCAACTGACACATTAGCCACCCCAGCAACCTTAAGAAAGGTCATAGAACTAGGACACAAAGTAACATTAGTGAAGGATCAGTGTAGATTGGATATCAGGAAGTACTCATTCTCATAGAGAACAATAAATGAATGGAACAAATCACCTACAGACTGTGTAATGCTAGCAGCATGAATATGTTTAAAAACAAAATTGACAAATACCTCACGGGGGCGGGTTACACATAAATCAAACATTTTGGACTCTCAATAAGCCAATGGCTTCCTTGTCCACTTGCCATCTGGGTCTTTGCCTTGGATGGCAATCTTGCTAAATCTTGTTATGTAGATGTATGACAGTACTATGTTTGCAAAGACAACCCTACCTGTCTTGAAGTAGTACTGGTTCTGGTATTCATTGAAGGCAATGTCCATGAGGCCTCGGCCAAGGCAGTAGTTGGGGAAGAGCAGGAAAATGTTCTTCAGCATCTCGTGGGTGTGTCTCAGGTCCTACAACAAGGAATTAACAAGAGTTAACAAGACGTAACATGATTTAACAAGATTTGACAAGATTTAGATTTAACAAGATTTAACACAACTTAACATGATTTTACAAGATTTAACAAAACTATTGGAAGCAACATTCTCCAGGTGACAATTGGACATGGAAGCCATTGGCTTATTGAGAATCAATCCTTTTTATCTGTGTTCCATAAATTTATCTGGAACATCCTATATCTTAGTGATTCTTTACTCTATGAAATTGAGACTTTTGCAGACAATTTTCTGGTTTTACATAGAAAACAGAAAATCGATGTTCAATATCACAGGTAAAAGACCGGCATATGAATGTTTTCAGATTAGTATCGTGCATCTCGCTCATTCTATTTATTAACTGCAGTCATTTTAATTAATTAACCGCTTTATTTTATCATAATCATTTTGTCATGTCATTTGTTTTTACTTCTGTACGACACTATAGAATATCACTACAAAAATGTGGTACTGCATAAATCAATAAACATTATAATATAGTGGCTCCACCTACAGCATCGTTGTTGTTCATGGCGAACATCTGTAGCATGAAACTGGTGATGATGCAAGTGATGCCGATGAAGAGGTTGATGACGATGAGACAGATGTAGGCTGTGCTAGGCTCGTTGAACACAAAGGATGCTGGGTACATCATGGGTGTGATGGACCAGCTGCAGGAAGAACCACAGTCACGTGATGGCAATAACACAGACGTCTATGACAGCAACACCTTAACAAGATTTGACACAAATTAACACAAGTTAACACTATTTAGAAAGATTTAACAAGTTTTAACAATATTTAATGATATTTAACACAAATTAACAAGACTGAACAAGATTTAACAAGATTGAACGCTATAGAACAAGATCGACCAAGATTAAATACGACTGAACAAGATTTGATAAGACTGAGCTAGATTTCACAAGACTGAAAAAGATTTTAACATGATTTCCACCTAAAGCAACACACTCCAGATAGCAACAAGTGGACAAGGAAGCCATTGGCTTGTTGTGAGTCCAATAATTGCTCATCTATGTGTAACCCAGCCGTGGGAAACTCACCCATAGAGAAGGAAGAGGGCAATAACTGCAGGGAAGTTGGTAGGAGACACATAGGCAGGGATGTCAAAGATCTTGAGGATGAGGACACAGCACGCCGCCGGGATGATGTAGTTGCCCTGAAACACACAGTCTTCCATTAATTCCTCATCTTCCCAACGCAACAGCCTCCCATTAATCCCCTTGTCTTTCCAACACAGCCTCCCATCAATCCCTCTTCTTTCCAACACAACAACAGCCTCCCATTAATTCCTCGTTTTCCCAACACAACAACAGTCTCCCATCAATCCCTCGTCTTCCCAACACAACAACAATCTCCCATCAATCCCTCATCTTCCCAACACAACAACAGCCTCCCATCAATCCCTCGTCTTCCCAACACAACAACAGTCTCCCATAAATCCCTCGTCTTCTCAACACAACAACAGTCTCCCATAAATCCCTCGTCTTCCCAACACAACAACTGTCTCCCATAAATCCCTCGTCTTCCCAACACAACAACTGTCTTCCATAAATCCCTCGTCTTCCCAACACAACAACAGTCTCCCATCAATCCCTCATCTTCCCAACACAACAACAGCCTCCCATCAATCCCTCGTCTTCCCAACGCAACAACAGTCTCCCATAAATCCCTCGTCTTCCCAACACAACAACTGTCTCTCATAAATCCCTCGTCTTCCCAACACAACAACAGTCTCCCATCAATCCCTCATCTTCCCAACACAACAACAGCCTCCCATCAATCCCTCGTCTTCCCAACACAACAACTGTCTCCCATCAATCCCTCATCTTCCAACACAACAACAGCCTCCCATCAATCCCTCGTCTTCCCAACACAACAACATTCTCCCATAAATCCCTCGTCTTTCCAACACAACAACAGTCTCCCATAAATCCCTGTCCTTACCATGTCCCAGGTGTAGTTAGCGAGCCAGTAGATGACACGGTTGAGGCCACTGACACATTGAAGGTGCTTAGCCTTGATGGAGCGCTCGTACACGAGGAACACAACGAAGCTCGCAGGCACAAATGACATCGCACCGATAATGAAGATCGCGATGAGTACGTCAGAGCCGGCCAGTCTGGAAACACACGTGCACTGTATCAACCCACTTGCTGGCACTGGCCACTATGATAATAAACTACAGTTATACCCATATTTTTATTTAACAAAATGAGTACGTTATATTATCCGAGATATAGCATCTAAGCAATGGATGTGAAATATCTTTGTAGACACTCAATAAGTCACAAGCTCATCAGGCTAGCATACTACCAGGGTAATTAACTGCATAGTTCGTTCTAGTCTAAATATGTTCTACACAGATTGTCCATGGATACCATGACAGTATAGACAATATTGTCTCTATAGACAATATTGAAATTGAACAAGTAAATTGTATTAAGTTCCTTGGTATATATATTGATTGTAAACTCACATGGTCTCAACATGTGAATACTATACATACTAAAATTGCAAAGAATCTTTCAGTAATGCGTCGTGTTAAATGGCTGTTGAATGGGAATGCTATGTACACTTTATATTGTTCACTTGTACTACCTTATATCGGCTACTGTTGTGAAATATGGGGGAACACTTACAAAAATAGAATTCAGCCATTATATATATTACAGAAACGTGCAATCAGAATGTGTGGTCAATTGGAATACAGAGCTCACTCTAAGCCAGCTTTTGCTAAATTTAATGCACTTACCATTTTTGACCTGATTGATTTTAAATCCATGGTCATAATGTTCAAAGTATATAACAAATTAATGCCAAATAATTTTCTTTGTCGTTTTAAAATGGTACATACCACTCATCCTCACAATACACGCCAAGAAAATAACTTTGAAACTAAGTATTGCAGAACAACATTGAAATCTATGTGTATCAGTGTGAAAGGTGTAAATATATGGAATTGTTTAAGTAAGAATATTAAACATTGCACTAATGTCTTTGTCTTTAAGAAAAGGTACAGATCAATATTGGTCAGTAAATACAATTTATAGTCTTCTTTTATTTTACATAACATTTTTGTGTGTGACTACTTTCTAATCTTAATCGTGTGTCAAATTTATTTAGATTAATGATATTTATTTCATCTGTCAAATTATCTATAAATTCATGTCTGTATTATGAATTGGGAAATGCTATTTATAAGTATTACACTTCTTGCATTTCCCTTCAACATTTCAATGTAGGTTTTCAGTGTGTATTTACAGGGTATAGCAGCTTAATGCTGCTGTCATATCAATCTATACTGCATTCGCTGTGTTGTATGTTTAGTTATATGTTGTTGTTGAAATGTTGAATAAAATTCAATTCAATTCAATTCAAATTCAGTATCTTCATTATGTTTAATTCAGAATCATCTAAGGTTAATGCAGCAGTGGTGATGTAGTTGTTATATAAAATGTCTAGCAGTAAAACACGTGGACCTCATAACAATGGTGGCCACTCGCATTCCTGCATCAAATGTTGTCATACACCCTGGTGTTAAGGCGATGACTCAAAATGACGCGGTGACATAATTTGACACTTACATGTATTCCATTGACAGGTGGTTGTTGGTGCTGGTCATTGGGTGATTAATCGCTGTGATTCCTGTGGACGAGACAACCAACACATTCACATGTCATCTTCAATTTTCATTACTTACAGAACAAACATAAGAAGAGAAATCTGAGCCATCCAAAGCCACGCTACACTCTAACAAATCCTTACATAGACAAAAATAAAAACAACAATGATGAAATTATCATAATTGTTCGATTTACAACACTATTCCGATAATTAATTCTTTTTGGCATACCCATGCTCAAGATTTTTTTAGATAGAGGCCATGGCTCTGTGAATCCGACATGCTATATGTACCACTTAAGATGTCCTTTATTTCATTTTGCATACCAACATCGGTCAGAATCTCAATGTTTATTGATGGCTGCTAGACAAGACTGAATGCAGGAATTTTCTGATCTCAAAATTATTACATTAGCTGAAACATACACTTAACCCATTAGGCCCCAGGATTTTATTAAAACATGCTCCCTGTTCCCAGGATTTCTGGCAAATTTTTTGCAATTTTACCTCCTTGTCTTCAAAAATCTGTAGGAATTTTTCTTTTCAATATTGACAATTACAAGTTGTGTTTATTTTGAAGAGTAGTAATTTCTCCACATGCATGTATACATAGACATAGGATACATTAATAAAATGTTGACATTTGATCACAAATTGCAAAGACAAAATAGTAAATTTGTTAAAACTTTGAAAGTTGCGACTGACATTTGACAATGATCCCATGCTATAACCCTATGCAACCCAGCGAAGAAAATGTAGCTGTGTGTTAGCTTTGCACCACTGAAAAAATTATCAAATTCTGAAGGTTATTTTTCAGGTTACACCATATTTTATTATGACAAATATAGAAATACAAATGTTCGAGATAGCGTGAATGAAACCGATGAAAATCAAGATTTCCGAAAGGGCAACACATGCACGTAACGAGCTGTTGTTGTTGCTAAATGTATCCACTAGGGTGTGGCAAAATTTGGTAGCATTTAGTTCAGTAGTTATTCGCCAGGATTTTTTTTAATAGAGGGTCCTGTATCGGAATCGGAATCGGAAAAAGTTTATTGAACCCAAAGTAATACAAACATAATATTATCGCAGTTAGCGATAACAAGACAATCTTTTATCAACAAAATCCAAGTTTAAGTTCATTTATCTTAAGGAAACAAAATTACATTAATTTGTTAATTGTAACAAAAAAACAAACAGACAAATACAAAATGCAAAACCTGCATTAACACGAGTATTCCCTTCGGCTAACTGTGGTTTTAGAACGAAGCATAATTTTAATGGGTCAGGGAGACTTCTACAAAGACCAATATTGATCGCTATCGTAGAAGCCACCCTAATGAAATAAACTTAATAAAATGAGTACCTGTAAAACATTTTCCGTGAAACAAAAAAAAACACAAATGCATCTGTTCTCAATCAAAAATAATGTATCTTTGGAAGGATTTTGAAAAACAAAAAATACAAAAAAAAAACCAGCAAACAGAATGTAATTTTTTTTTTTTTTCTTCTTTCCAAGCAGACATTTCAAAATTGTTAAGTTTAGTGCATTATAATAAATGTTTATGCAGAGTTACATTTATATAAAATAACAGAGTAACAGACTAACAGACCAGGGAAGTGCAACTAATGAGATTGTTGACATATATAGCAGTTTGGTACTGAACAGAGATGTTGGTAATTTTGTAAAAAGTGTTTCTTAACATAACATGAAAACCCGTGTAAACTATGTGTAACAATCTTATTTTTTATTAGAATCGAAGTATTATTTACAATTAATGGTATGTCATACCTAATACACCTTTTGGCAAATTCATGTTTTATTCTATTAATATGAATATCATCAAACGTGCGGGTGTTAAAGTCATGATAGGACCGGTTGGGATAAAATGGTAAATTTTGTAAATAAACCGGTAATTTTACTTGGACAAATTTATAATAAAATTTCAATTCCTGTAATTGAAGGATGTCATTTACCTTAAGTACTTTAAGTTTTTTAAAAAGAGGTTCTGTGTGTGCATTATATTTACTTGAACATATTATTCTGATAACCTTTTTTGAAGTTTGCTTATTCTATCACATTTAAAGCCCCAGGCCATTATGCCATAATTTAAGTGTGGCAGCATTAATGAATTATATAAAATTAATTTTATATGAGTGGGTAAGAAACGTTTTAGTTTATTTAGAATACCCATAATTTTGCAGAATTTTATTGAGATTTTTTCAATGTGGTTGTTCCAACTAAGATTTTCATGTATGGTCAAGCCAAGAACATTAAAATGCTGAACTCTTTCAATGCCTATATCATCTATCTTGAGCGAAAAAGATAATAGTTTTCTTATTTGCCACTCGGAACAAAATGTATTTTGACTTTTTAATATTAAGAGACAATTTATTTGTTTTAAGCCATTTACATACCTTGTTCAATTCAGTGTTTATTTGATGTTCCACATTTTTATCACAAGTGTTGAAAGACTGTATTGTACTAAAAAGAGTTGTATCATCTGCATACATAATAAATTTAAATATTTGGCTTGCCTCTGGTAAATCATTTATGTATATTATGAAGAGAAGTGGACCTAGTATGGAACCTTGTGGCACACCTGTAGTAATAGGCAACATGTCTGATGTTGTGTCATTAAACACTACATATTGGTTTCTATTACTCAAATAGCTTTCCATTAAGTTCAGAGCTGTGTCATTTATTCCATAGTGTTTTAATTTGCTTAATAAAATGTTGTGATCTAAAGTATCAAAAGCTTTGGATAAATCTAGAAATATAGTTATTGGTGTTTTATTAGAATCCAGCGCCGCTATTGTTCTATCTAGTACTTCCAAAACTGCATATTCTGTTGAATGACCAGTTTTGAAGCCATACTGGTTTGCATAAAAAAGTCTATGTTCAGTAAAGAATGAATAAATTTGATTGTGCATTACTTTTTCGATAACTTTGGAAATTACTGGCAATAATGATATATATATAGTCTATAGTTACAAAATTGTGTGTCATCATCATTTTTAAAAATTGGAATAACTTTTGCAATTTTTAGTTTATCTGGGAAAATTCCTGTATTTAAAATTTGTCTTACAATCAATGTTAGAGGTTCAATTATAATGCATTTTATGTACTTTAATTGTTTCAAAGAAATGCCGTCATGACCACAGCTGGTTTTTGCAGGAAATGTGTCGATTATTTTTATTATGGTCTCTTCATTAATTTCATGAAATTTAAACGGGTTTACAAGATGCCTTTTCAAATAAGAACTATAACATTTACTGCTTATATTTTGTATTTTTCTTGCAATGCATGGTCCTATGTTAGTGAAAAATGAATTGAATTTATTTGCAATTTCCACATTATTAGTTATTTTAAAGTCACCTTCTCTGAAAGTTTTTTGTAGTGTTTTCTTTTTACTTGGTCTAGATAAGATATCATTTATTGTTTTCCAAGTTTTCCTTGTGTTATTTCTATATTTGTTAAAAAGTATTTCATAATATATCAACTTAGCAGCTCTAATACTTCTTCTTAAAATACAGTTGTATGTTCTTAAGTTAATCTTTTGTACAAAATACCCTGTTGCATTAGGATTTGTCATTTTCATAAATTTATATAAGTTATCTCTATATTTAATTGACCTAAGTATACCTTTGGTTATCCATGCTGATTTTTTGTGTTTGCGTTTATTGAATGTAACTATTTTGTATGGCATATGTTTAACATTAGCCATGTCCATTTCTTCAATAAAAATGTTATAATTAGAATTTGGGTCTGAGAAAAGATTTTTGTCTAATTTATTTATAATGTTTGATTTGGTAATCTCGTTTGCAAAATTACACATGGCTTTTTCATTTTGTAAATGTATTTTTACAAACTTTGGAGGGCATTTGTTAAGTGGTATAGTATCGATAAATATAAAGTAGGGTTGGTGGTCTGAAAAGTGTTTGATTAAAATTCCTGATGTTGAATTTAAGGTAGCTTGACTTAATTTACAGAAGAAATTATCTATTAAGGTTCCATGTAAGTTTGAAAATCTTGTTGGCAGTGTTATTTTTGGAAAGAAGCTATGCTCGGTTAGGGAGTCAAAAAACTCACTAAATATTTCTTTTTGGTTAATTTTAAGCAAGTTTATATTAAAATCTCCAGCAATAATAACTTCTGAGTTGTTTTGATCAAATGTTGATAATAATAATGAAAATTCATCTATGAATTGTTTATAGTTGACATTAAGATCCCTTGGTGGTCTGTAAATGTTGCCCATTATCACAGGCTTTGTTAGACCACCTCCTGTAATTTCAATTAATTGTCCTTCCCAATTTTCATATTGATTAACTTTTATTAATTTGTAGTCATATTTGGTATGAATGTACATGATTAGTTCTCCTTTGGCACTACTAGATTTCCCCTGAGCAATGCAATTGTAATCTTCTAGTTGGATCTGAGATATGTCATCCAGTTCCCTTAGCCAGCTTTCCTGGATACAAATAATGCTAAAATTAAATTTAAGTGAGTGCAGTACTTCAACAAAAGCCTCCAGCTCTTGAAATTTAGCATAGATGGACTGAATATTGGTACTAAATATACCAAAGCGATTAACGCTATTGTTTACCAAGGAATTGAAATTTTCAATATCATAATATGAAGAATTTGGAATTACTGGCAAAGCATTGCTGTCATCAGTTTCACCATTATTTAAGTGTAAAATTTGATTTAAGCAATTGTTTTGAAGACCTCCCTGGTACTGTAAGAATATTTCATTTAAATCTGTCATCTAATGTGTTATTCATTGTATCTATGTAAAATAGTTTAAAAAAAATACTTGATTCATCTAGCAATATATGATGCTTAATCTGTAAATGTAGTGTATTAACATTTAATTGAATTATAGTTAAATTAAGATTTGCATTCTTAAGGTATGTCAAGAATGTGCTGCAAAAAAGACTAGAAAAGATGCATTGTGTGAAAGATATAAATACAAATAAGAAAAGGGGAAACATCACCAGCTGTGGTTTGATGAGATGAAACAGAGACACTATTTTTACAATTACATACTAAAACAATATAAATAAATAAAGGCACATATTGAAGTTGGCAAGAATGTAAGCAGTAATCAACCTACAAACTACAAAAATAGAATAACAAAAGTAAAAAAAAAAACATAAATAAAAAAACATAACATAAGATTCAACAACATGTGGAACATGTACAGGAGAGAAGTGTGATTAAGGAGAGAAGTGTGATTAATATATGGGCCAAATTTATACATGACAAGCCATGGTTACCCAAACGATTAACTCAAATGATTTAACTTTATATAAAAAAAAAAAAAAAAAAAAACCATGGGGGTCAATCAAATATTACTCTTAAATTACACATAATTATGACATTACAATTACGTGACTATATGTCTCGCTTATACCATTTCATGATACATGCCACATTTGTACTTAACCTTGCATAAAAAATAATAATAGTAAATAAATAAAGGCACATATTGAAGTTGGTTAGAATGTAAGCAGTAAACAATTGATCAAATGGTAACGCGGCTGGCAGCAGCCGTTCCAGGACTGCACAGAGTGGCCGGCCGCGGCCGTTGTGGAGTCTAATGGGTTAAATTGGCCAACTGCACTTTCGTTAAGTTGAAAAAATATTTAACTCCACCAAGGGGTGTTTAAAAACTTTTACCCTGGATGAAATGACAACCCACCTCCCTGTCTTGCAAATGTATAAATGCAATGCATCATGGGATTGAGTGTCGACAACACATATTTTGTACTTTAGAGAGTTGGACCAATGATGTATCCACAGCAACAACAAGGCAAATAGTTACAGAAATTATGTTTCAGCAGAGAGTACATTGTTCCAAAATGTCACAAACTGACATTAAACAGAATGCCAGCATCAAAAGGCAAAAATTTGCGGATCTGATATTTGAAAAAAGTCAAATCTGACTGATCATGCATTGGCGTAAATACATGATTGTTTGAGCACATGGCAAGATTCACGCGAATTACATGTTGTACTTCTATGAACAATCTCACGTGATTTCACCTTTATATTAGTATTGTATTTATGCACCAGAGGCGCCACAGGTTACTTCGGGTAGGTTCTAATAATAACCCACCGTATCCAGCTGGGTCCCCTTTCTCGGGGGGAAGGTTGGCTCTCAGTATGGCATTGTTGAGAGTGTTGAGATAGACGGGCATGGAGTGAAGACCCTTGTGGTTGTACCAGATCTGAAGAAAACAGAAACGTGGATGTGTACTGGATCACTCCAGCCAAACAGTGCTCAAAGATCACTCCAGCCAAACAGTGCTCAAAGATCACTCCAGCCAAACAGTGCTCAAAGATCACTCCAGCCACACAGTGCTCAAAGATCACTCCAACCAAACAGTGCTCAAAGATCACTCCAGCCAAACAGTGCTCAAAGATAACTCCAGCCAAACAGTGCTCAAAGATCACTCCAGCCAAACAGTGCTCAAAGATTACTCCAGCCACACAGTGCTCAAAGATCACTCCAGCCAAACAGTGCTCAAAGACAAACATCTCACAGAAAAGCAAAAATAAGAGGTCAAGTGAGACCAATCAACACAGATCTGTCTGTCAACAGAGACTAAATAACAAGGATCAGGCAAGAGAGACCAATCAACACAGATCTGTCTGTCAAGAAAGATTAATTAATGTGGATCAGGCAAGAAAAACCAACAACACAGACCTGTTTGTGAAAAGAGACTAATTAACATGGATCAGGCAAGAGAGACCAATCAACACAGATTTATAGTGACTGTTTCTTCCATTCAGGTCATGCACACATCGTGGGCCAGCCATTACATGTACCCACCTTGCTGGCGTGGCGTACAGCCAATTTGCGGAACAATGGCGGTGCGTGCTTGCCAAAGTCAACAGGCACAAAGTCTCGTTTGAGACCCAGGGAAAAGCCACCGTATCTGCAGAGTGAAAAATAGGAATAGCCATGCCAACATTATACAGGCACTAAATGAGAGTATGCGACCACGGTTGCATACATCATTTTATGCTGGCAGCGGCGCGGGCAGGGCACGTGAGGGTCAATAGGTTATTATGCTAATCTAAGCGTAGGCAAAGATACCAGGATGACTGATTAAGCGCTCCCGTGACACCGTTAAACCAATCAGAGCGCGGCAGTCATTCGAATGACGCAGTTTGAAAGTAAGCAGCTTCACTCCGAATGTTTGATACATCCGGAGCAGACCTGCTTTCTCGCTTTTACAAGTTTTCGACCCACCCCTCCTCCCCAATTTCTGCTGTTGAATGTTTTATTAATGTTGTGCTTGATAACATTTTGTACATTACCGGTGGAAGTGAAGTCACCACCTTCCCTATGACGCTTTCCCAGTGGACTTTGGGCTTTTCATTTGGCTATCTGCCCGTTCACATAGGGTTTTGGTGCGGAGTGGAAGATGACTTCCCTTCCATCCTCGATGTTGGGATGGTTTATTGCTGATCAGGCGTTATGGCCCCACCTTTTAGGTTACAAAAATATATAGAGTAGGAATCTTAGCAAGTAGTGTAGTCCAGTAATGCAGTATATGCAAATAGGTTTGTGTCGAGTATTGTCGGTATTGGGTAATGTTTTAATGTGCTGGTGATGATGCCATGAATTGTATTGTGTTGTATGAATATTACTACATGTACTGTATTGCTATGTCGAAGTGTGGGCTCTGGGAGCATTGTGTCCAGGCGGCTTTGTATGAGGCTCAGCCACATGCTTGGCGCATGTTACAGGGTCCACACTTCATGCTTTTAATCGGAACAATATGCCATTAGGCATACTCTTAATAAACGTCATTTATTTGGCCTTTTCATATCCTTACACCTGGCTTGCGTCGTTGGTTGCATAAACACACATTTGGTAAAATCATGAGTACTTATCCTGCTCTAGTTACCCACTCCATATATACCTTAGTAAAAATAATAGATTCAATTATATTATTAAAGTCAAGTAAAATAAAAGCAACTTCTTTGATACACCAAACTTCATATCAGTGGTCGAATTATGTGAACAAATAGTTTGTGTGCAGTAATTGCAACATTGCTGAATTCTTCCTAGAGAACTTGAGGTGGTGTTGTAAAGAACGGATCTGCAGGGGATTAAGTTTAAAACACTTGAGGCAGTCCAAAGGATCAAATACCACGCTATATAAGATCATAGCTAACTTGGATAAGATATATAAGAAAATGCATTCCCTGATATATTTAAATGCTTCATTCATTCATATCATTCCCTGATATATTTAAATGCTTCATTTGGCATTATCAGTGAGAAAATCGAAATAGCCTGATGGTCCTGCCCCCTACCTGTGCAGGCGGTACATGTTGGTGGTCGCGAGGTAGTAGTCTTCGTCCTTGTCACCAGAGATGTCTTGCAGGTAGTCGCTGGTGACAAGTTGTGTGACAGGTGGCAATTTGAAGCCAGAATTGCTGCAGGCTTGGCTTGAATTGTCTTTACTGCACTTACAGATTGGGTAGTAGCGGGGCACGTAGGGGCTGCTTGGCTCTGGAATATCACATGGTCAGCATTACGGGACATATCATGAGTCATAACATTCATTCATTCAATCGTATCCTCTTGCGAGGTAGTTAGCAGAATTGATTGCACCGTATCACAGACGCTTCTACAGTGACTCCACAGCAGATTACATATTTACCCGTGTAGGATCTTTTACTTCCCCTGGCATAGACACCAGATAAAAGAGACCAATAGCTTTTAGTATCTCTTCCGAAAGACACAGGCAAAGTGGGGTGAACGAAACTGCCTAAGTTTCAAAATGGCAACTAACATTATACGCATTAACATTATGATGTTAATGTACCATTACTCTTATAGTACTGCCAGCTACTGTTTTTAAAATATACATAATGTTTTTGATGTGGCCCCTTTAGTTACATAAGTCCAAGGGTTTTCTCTATAATTTTCAAATTACAAAGAGCTTGGGTTATAATACCGCTCTGCCAACACTATAGCTGCGAACATATGAACTGTTTATTTAAAATGTTATATTTAATTAATGAAACCTATAATCATGAATAAAGAATCGCTACAACACTCACTCAGCGTCACAAACTGCGTGCTGTTCGCCAGTCCAGGTGGGGTCATGGTTGGGGTCAACTCATGCTCGGGAGGTACAAAGTTATCGAGCATAAGTCCCTTCACAAACACACTCTCACAGCTCGGTTCGAAGTATCGCTTCAGCAACTTGTAGTTTCTGTGTGTCTTGTTGATCTCCTTGAGAATGTCCATGTTGAACGGGCTGTTGAACGGCGTTCTCAACACACAGGTCGCAGACACTCCAGACGGCAGGAAGAATGTCTTCACGATATCATCGGTGTCAGCATCAAGTGACCAGTTCTGATATTCCGGCATTTCAGCGATATTTGAATAAGGGATGAAGTTACCCCTCGGCTGGGTCGAGTTGTAGTACTGGGCCGGACTGAGCACCATAGGGGGGAGGTCTTTGATTTGGGGCGCTGCCAACGCAACTGTCATTGCGATGCAGACGAAGAGAGCAGGAAGAAGAATCTGGGAGAAGAGGCCTTTCCAGTTGCGACGGATATAGTGGAACCGCTTGACGAGAATTGCCAGGAACTGCTGCATGTAGAGGAGGGAGCCACTGACGGACGATGACTGACTGCAGCCATCCAGGACACAGTCAATGAGGTCGTCATCTAAAACATCAAGGTTACATGTCAAAATTACATGTCTGATGATGTATCAACTACAGTAAAATTTAATTCATTCAAACCCATGTAACTCATAATTAGAATGTTAATAGATTTACATAAAAAAAACTTTTTGCACCCTAAATTCTCAGCGTTCCCTCGCTATGATGATGACTTCTGTGGGTCCGGGTCAGCATATGTATAGCAATTATCAAAGTTTGATTATTATTTATTACAGATGACAGTACTGGCCATATTGTATACACAATGTGATCATGCCACTTTGACAATCATATTTTCTTCTAAGCTATGTATTTTTATAATAATAATATTTATTTTATATAGTGCCACATCCAATACAGTTCACAGCGCTTTAAAGAAAATGTTTTCTCGTAGCATATGCTAGACATCCAAATGTCTAAATCATTAAAGAAGTTAAATCTAGCACTATTGATAAGTGTGATTATGTTGATAAATCATTTTTACAAACACACGTGATTTTTATTCTGACAAATGCCATACCTACATACTCATTAAACTTTACAGCATACAAATGCACTTATCAACACCTGTCCATCAAAACGTTTAACATTTTCTACATAAATTTCACACATACAACACTTGTCCCTGTGCTTCCTTCAACACAACCAATGATGACATCATCAAAACCCACCATCCTGATTGGCCAGCTCTGTGTATGACCTTGGATTGACCCCGCTGTAGAGGACCTCACTGAGTGAAAGTTCACCAAGTGACCGCACTGAATCCATTGATCTTACTGACTCCTGCGACTTCACAGAGACTGAACTCGTCGTTCGGTGGTGTGACCTTGACCTTGCGTGAGTGACTGTCATCTCGCCCAACTCGACCTCATCACCTAGGGTTGCGGTCAAGGTCGGGTTGGGGTCAAACGGCATAGTTTCTGCCTGCAATGGGGCATTGTGGGACTCCATGTTTGCTGTTTCTCTGGCGTTGTTCTTCTGGTTGTCTGAAAATTTAGCAACGCTATTTAACGTTTCTGCATTAATAAAAATTTATTTGCATTAATCAGTTAATTTTATTCAATCAATGACTGTTTCATGCAGACACAAACATAATCAACTAAAAGTAACAGAAGTCATATTTAATAAGTGTCACATGTCATGGAAGTTTCGATATCTACTACAGGCTGATAACCGAGGCTGATTTGCAGAATGTTTTTGTTTGGGAGAATAAGGACTGATTCCAATCTTGGTAGCTGTTGACCCCAATTTTTAAGCAGCTGTCAACCAGTGACCAATAGCAGGCTCACCCGACGTGACCTTTCATCAATGCTCAAATTGGAAATAGCAAGAGTCAAGATCTTGATGACAGTGTCTAGACATGTCGCTTGTCTAAGTGCACACACAATATAGTTGCTTCACTGTATGATACTTTGTGGCCCAACAAACTGAGGGGAAATCGCTCATGTTATTCAGTCTACAGAGGAAGTAAAATACCGATCTGCAAACTCACAAACAGATCAATCTTAAAAATTTAAGGAGCTTTACACAAAAATAAAGAAACGTGGAGCACCTTTCAACACCACCAACATATCATCCTACCTGCAGTCGCGCTCTGCTGCTCTTTCTGCTCCACCAGCTCCGTGACCTTGAGGAAGACCTCCTCCAGGGATGTATCAACAACTCCATAGCTGCTGATACTCAGTGCATCGAGGCTCTCGTCAAAACCCTTGAAGAGTTTCTCGAACCCGCCCTTCTTCGCCTCCTCAAAGGGCAAGATGTAGTGCAGTTCCTGACTCGTCTCCGCCTTCAGGTAGATGGCGGGCATGAAGCGCTGCACAAACGACGTCACGTCGCTCTCATTGCACCGCGTCAGGAACGAACTGCGCGACGTGTCATGATTGTTCAACAACGCAGAATCTGCACACAGGAACACAGGTAAAACATAGGTGCTAACTCATGACTGACTCCTGCGTCTATAGATGTCAAAGCATTCCACCCAGATCTGTTGTTTGCTAGCATTCTGATGTCGTTCCACCATTTGTTGACCAACTGTAGATCGCGGTCGATGGTCTGGCACCAATTCATTGTCAGTCTTCCTCTCATTCTCTGGTGTCCACCAGTACTGGTTGGTCGAGTCTAGTAGGTGGGAGCCTCGTGGACTTTATTACCAGCATATGAAGCATTACTTACAGTTTTTTGTATTTTGGGATACAGCCCACTTTGTCAAATGGTATTTGAATGAGAGATTATTAGCTCAAAGCATATCAGAAGAGTGCCTGTCACGAACATTTTAGCTGTGCACAGTTAGTGGTGCCAAAGTCTCACAAGATCCAAGCAAAATCTCGCAGTTTGCACATGGAGCTCCTTTTGAGCAGATGTAGTCTTTAATCTTAAGGGCTCATTTGCGGTTCTTATGGATTTATGCTAGCAGTCGTATAGGTGTGCACCATTCAAGGTTGACACCCATAGATAGATTGACACTAAAGGGATTGTTTCAAAATACCAAATTACATACATGAGCTTTTCACTGACTAAAGATATGTCTAAAGAAAATGTTTGAATAAATTTATTTACATAGATATGCTGATGTGTTCAGTCTATCGTCAACAGTGTATATTTGTTGCAACTGCATCAAAGGTATCATTAAATCAAAATAATTATAAAATTATTTCAACTGAACAGCATTTACATAATAATAATTACGTAATGATACAAATATGATGACAATAATGATGCAATGTTGAGTCCAACTGACTAATATGATCATGAATACCAACTAACACATTTCATAAACAATCCACACTGGAATACATATTTTTATTACATTCTTGTTTACTGGAATTAAACTAAATATATATTTTATAACAAACTTTCCATGTAAGATTCAACCATGTGGCCTGTTTACCTGCACTCCGACTGTCTTCATCCATCGACCGCTTTACGACCTTCAGATGGTAACCTTCCCCATAGAGACTTTTGAGGAACAAAGAAGATCCACAACACACAACACTGCCGCTGGACATGATTGCAATGCGGTCACACAAAATGTCCGCCTCGTCCATATGATGTGTTGACAGCATGATGGTGCGCCCTGGTGACCAGTAACATAAATATAACCAGCAACATGTGACATTTACAACTGTCAGCTACATTTCCGAACATTAACCCTGGGAGTGGCCCATGTTGAAAAATCAGACTTTGGGCTGATTTTTATGTGCTTTGTAGCAATAATTTTCCATTCGTTCAAAAGAAGCCAACACAGTAATAAAAGGTATAAATCAATGGCTACCTCTAAGATTCATCTTTCTGACACAGTTATTCATAAGCCAGTTTCATATGAAATACTGACACCCTGATATTTGGACCCAACTATCCATTGATGGAAAGCTCTATGATTACCTGTAAAATTTATATTGATGTGCTGATTTATTTCAGTAATTACTGCAGAGGATAACTAAATTAAAGGCAGGTTGTGTAGCAGGATCCGACAGCTATGTTATGGTAGTTAAATATTAGTCATAGACAGCTTCTGGTGACTAGCACATGACACAAATGAACATGACAAAAGCAGTAGCTGACAAATATAGCATCACTTCAACCAGATACAACATACCTTCCTTGTACTTAGTAATGAGGTCCCAGATGTCGCGCCGAGCATACGGGTCAACTCCCGCTGTTGGTTCATCCAAAATTACCGTCTTTGACCCCGCAACGAATGCTATGGCAACTGAGAGTTTCCTCTTCATGCCCCCAGACAGACAATCCACTGTGCAACACCGCTTCTTGGGCAAGCCAATGTCCTCGATCATACTGCGGCAAAATATTACCAGTAGACTCTATAATTATGATAGTTTTATATAATTAAAAATTTATAAATTTAATACCAGTAAAACAAAAAAATTAAATGAAAAATGTTGCATGCATTTGAGAAACTATAAATCAGATGCATTAATGTTTAAATCTTTCTGACCATTAGCAATTTGTTCCATTGTTAAAGTGTTCAAACTAACACCATCTTTGCAATAAATAACAAAAGTCCAAGAAATAAAAATATAGAAATAAAAATGCCAAATGGATGATGCTTACTGCATGAATTCAGTGTAAGCCTTGTTTGGCACACTTTGTTGTTTAAGAAAAGAAATGTGTGCTCTATAACACACCAGGCCTGCAACTGAGCCCATACTAGTCTCCCTTGACATGCAGTTCCCAGACCCCCACATTTCGATCCACAAAGTATTAACACTATTTTTGCATTTTTTTTTGCATTCCCTACTTCATACAGGCAACCTGCTATTTATTAGCACTAGAACCTGCAATGTGTCACATCAAGATTTAACAAGATTTAACAAGATTTGCCATCCAAGCCAAAGGCCCAGATGGCAAGTGGACAAGGAAGCCATTGGCTTATCGAGAGTCCAACAATGTTCACCTACTTATAACCCGCCCTCCTGATATATGTGTCAACCTTGTTTTTAAACATATTCACGCTGCTAGCAGTTACACAATCTGTAGACAGTATGTTCCATTCATTTACTGTCCTCTGTGAGAACGAGTGCTTCCTGATGTCCAATCTACATTGATCCTTTACTAATTTTACCTCATGTCCTCTAGTTCTGCTATCCTTCTTGAGTGAGAAAAACATATTTCTATCAATATTTTCATACCCATTCAATATCTTAAAAACTTCAATCTGATCTCCTCTTAACCTCCTTGTCTCTAGAGTTGTTAAACCACATTCTTTCAGGCGTTCTTCATAACTAAGGTCTCTAAGTTCTGGAATCATTTTAGTTGCTCTCCTTTGTATGCGTTCAAGCGTATCTATATCCTTCTTACGATATGGTCTCCATGCTTGTATACAGTATTCTAAATGAGGTCTAACTATTGCTTTATAAAGAGGTATAATTAACTTTTTTCCCTTGTATGTTATGTTTCTTCTAATCAATCCAAGAATTTGATTACCCTTTGAAGCTGCAATACCACACTGCTCTGAAACTTTCATATCAGCGCAAAAGGAGAAGTAAACCACTCACATATTCATCTCCTGTTGGATGTCAATGGAGGAGATGCCCTTAAGTCGCGCATAGAACCACAGATGTTCCTCCACCGTCAATCTGAAGACAGAACAACCACCATGGCTACAATGACCTCCAACTGTCATTACAATCAGACAAGACCGAATCATAAAAATGTATGTGTCTTCTAAAAGAATGTCAAATGTACAGCTTTTATTTTACATTACTAGATTACAAAGAGAGAAGTCCGACAAAGTTTGTGAAACAATCAAGTATATACATTGTCTTTCAACTACTACCGCCTCATATTTTTACTTCTAATGATATATTATTTATTCTATCTTAGTGTCTATGAATTTACCTTTCATTTAAGTAATTTTATTCCTTCTTATCACATTTTTATTTATTTACAAAATTGCCTGTACATGTTCCTGAATTCCATCTCACCTGGTAGATACCTAAAGCAATATATGTATTTTAAATGACCAAATCACTGGCCCATATGTAATGCATTGACATAATACATCAACATTTGACTGGTGCATACATTGACATCATGCATCAACATTTGACTGGTGCATACATTGATATCATACATCAACATTTGACTGATGCATACATTGACATCATACGTCAACATTTGACTGGTGCATGCATTGACATCATACATCAACATTTGACTGGTGCATACATTGATATCATACATCAACATTTGACAGTTGCATACACTGACATCATACATCAACATTTGACTGGTGCATATATTGACATCATACATCAACATTTGATTGGTGCATACATTGACATCATACATCAACATTTGACTGGTGCATACATTGACATCATACATCAACATTTGACTGGTGCATACATTGACATCATACATCAACATTTGACTGGTGCATACATTGATATTATACATCAACATTTGACTGATGCATACATTGACATCATATGTCAACATTTGACTGGTGCATACATTGACATCATACATCAACATTTGACTGGTGCATACATTGATATCATACATCAACATTTGACAGTTGCATACACTGACATCATACATCAACATTTGACTGGTGCATATATTGACATCATACATAAACATTTGACTGGTGCATACATTGACATCATACATAAACATTTGACTGGTGCATACATTGACATCATACATCAACATTTGACTGGTGCATACATTGACATCATACATCAACATTTGACTGGTGCATACATTGACATCATACATCAACATTTGACTGGTGCATATGACAGAATCAGAATTAGAATCAGAATACTGTTTATTTTTCCCAGTATACACCCCATATAAAATACAGATCGTAGTAACAAAACAAAAAACAAACATAATCAGTTAAACAACTATTAAAAACGCATTATGTGGTATAGAAATTAATTTACTGGTTAATATATGTGACAGTTTGAATGTCACCTGTTGTCCTAATGTATGTGACACAGTTTGAGTGTCACCTGCTGTCCTAATGTATGTGATACAGTTTGAGTGTCACCTGCTGTCCTAATGTATGCGACACAGTTTGAGTGTCACCTGCTGTTCTAATGTATGTGACACAGTTTGAGTGTCACCTGCTGTCCTAATGTATGCGACACAGTTTGAGTGTCACCTGCTGTTCTAATGTATGAGATACAGTTTGAGTGTCACCTGCTGTCCTAATGTATGCGACACAGTTTGAGTGTCACCTGCTGTCCTAATGTATGTGACACAGTTTGAGTGTCACCTGCTGTCCTAATGTATGCGACACAGTTTGAGTGTCACCTGCTGTCCTAATGTATGTGACACAGTTTGAGTGTCACCTGCTGTCCTAATGTATGTGACACAGTTTGAGTGTCACCTGCTGTCCTAATGTATGCGACACAGTTCGGTTTTAATGATTAGTTCAATATTTTCATTGACTGTACAGGCAGTAGTGAGGGTGAAAGTGGTAGCGTAAACAATGATTATCTGGTTGAAAATGTTGAGGTTTTTGACTGGCATGCTTGAGTATGCGCCAGTGTTCATTGACAATTTTAAATGACGATTATCTCAGTCATACAAATACAGCCTCCAGGAAATATGTGATTGTGACTGACATAAATGTCACACAATAATAAGTTGTATGTCGCTGTGAAGCTCTTTTAATGTTGTATCTGACACATTAAAAAGCCCAACATTGTCAAATGCAACATTTGGTCAAATAGGATAGCAGGAACCACACAAAAATGTCAGATTTTAGTGTATCTAACAGGGATGACTGCACGGCATCATCACTCATCCGTAGGGAAGGTCTCAAAAATACAAGAGATATGTCATTAAATCAACTCACTTGTCAAAGAGGACATTGTGTTGTGGACACATTCCCAGTCCCTTGCGGATCTCGGACATGTTGCTGCGGATGTCCAGGCCACAGATGGTCGCAGTCCCAGCCGTGGGTGGGAACAACCCAGTCAGGATTGACCTGCAATAAATATGGGAGAGTTTCTGGCTGCCCTGTCGGAAATTGTGGAAATACCCTGACATTGTAACGGGATGCCTTAAGTACATCACATAAAGTCAAGTGGTGTATCATAAATTGTGGAAATACCCTGACATTGTGATGGGATGCCTTAAGTACATCACATAAAGTCAAGTGGTGTATCATAAATTGTGGAAATACCCTGACATTGTGATGGGATGCCTTAAGTACATCACATAAAGTCAAGTGGTGTATCATAAATTGTGGAAATACCCTGACATTGTGATGGGATGCCTTAAGTACATCACATAAAGTCAAGTGGTGTATCATAAATTGTGGAAATACCCTGACATTGTGATGGGATGCCTTAAGTACATCACATAAAGTCAAAATCATAGATTATTATTATTATAGATATTAATAAACTTTAAAATACTTTCAGTGACCAGTTGATGAATTCTATGCATCAAACATTTATGCATCAAAATTGCATAGTAGACAAATCAAAACATGCAATTTTAACATAAATATTCATATTAACTGACATGACAATAAGGTGATTGCACAAAGTATCATTGTAATATTTCACAACTGTATTGGGATTATGAATGAATATATGAATATAAATGTTTTGTAGTTGCTGACTCGCTACATTGGTAATGAATTGACGCTTACATGGTGGTTGTCTTTCCCGCACCATTGTGGCCAAGAAGGGATGTGATCTGTCCTTCATACAAGTTCACCCGCAGTTTGTTGACGGCCAATTTTCCTGTCTTGTACACCTGCAAAGATGCATCATGACATACGTTAGCAACCGTCGTGACAATGACAGAAGCAGGGTGACAGTGACAGAACCAGTAACAACAAAACAACAACCGTGAACAAAACAAAAAACAAGACATAACAATACAACAAATTTATAATAACAAAACATACCGTATTCGACCTATTAAGCAATACCGTATTCGACCTATTAAGCACTCATGCCTGAATACACCCCGTTTTAATCAGCAGGATCCATATTTATTGCAATTTAACTAGTGTTGAACAACTAAAAAGTGTCGCCATCTGGTGTTAAACAGTTGGCACCACTTTCCGGTTGTTCCGCAGTAGTCACCAAATGACACAACTAGTGCTAAACAGTTACTTTATGGTCAAGAGAAAAAAGCTTGGTATAGGCTTATAAGAACATATTCCTTGACATTTTTCCATGGCCCAAGTTTTTTCATGTGTACTGTAGGCCTATTGGGTCAAACATGGTAGTAACAAGTAAAACTTGTAAAACAGGGCATAATTTATGCAATTCACACCTTAAATTAAAATACCATTTGTTTCCTGTAGGGTCATTCAAAGAACGTCATGCTTCATTCCTTGACAAACCTGTTCGTTGCAACACCAAATTAACTTCAGTAGGAAGCATTCAGCCATGTACAATATGTGTGCAAAGCTTTTGCCTAGTATTCGACAGTGAAATGGGACATTGGATTGAAACATTCAAGGAAATCAAGTGTGGAGTCCCGCAAGGATCCATCCTTGGCCCATTACTGTTTATCTTGTACATAAATGACATGTGCGATGTTTCCAAACTACTTCATATTATTCTATTTGCAGATGATACTAACATTTTTTACTCGGCTAATAATATTGATGATGTAACCAATGTAGTTAACAACGAACTAAAACAACTAGGCCTATGGTTCAGAGCAAACAAATTATCGCTCAATGTGAATAAAACAAATTTTATAATGTTTAACAATAAAAAACAACCTAGAACAGATGTGCATATAGTTTTGAATGGAATAAACATTGAGCAGGTAACACATACAAAATTCCTTGGAGTAACTATTGATGAAAACCTAACATGGAGAGAACATATAAAAATGGTTGAAACAAAAGTATCAAAAAGCATAGCAGTTTTGTATAAAACTATGCATGTTCTTGATTGTCAAGCGTTACACATATTATATCAATCACTTGTTGAACCACATATGTCATATTGATGTGAGATATGGGGAAGTACGTATCAGTCGAGACTCAAGAAACTATTTCTGTTACAGAAGAAAGCTATACGGATTATTTATAACCTTAATTACCATGATCATACATCTGTATTTTTCCACAGCTCAAAAATACTTAAACTTCATGATTTAGTTACATACAAGTCTATGATTATACTCTATAAAGCAAATAATCATTCTTTAAATGGTCGGGTTCAAGCATTCTTTAACCCAACCGAAGCTATACACATGTATGGTACCAGACAAAGCAAACTGTTTTATGTTAAAAAAACAAACACAACCCTCAGACTATTGTCACTCACTGTCAAAGATATAAATACGTGGAACAGCTTAGCAAATGAAATAACTCAGCTACCAAGTTTAAAACAATTTAAAAAAACATTCAAGTTGTCATTACTTACAGCATATTTATAAACTTATAATTGAAAGTTATGTCAATTAGTTAATTTATAATTAGCTCAAGCACCACAGTAATAAGTTTATAAGTGAATTGTGAATGCTATTTTGTATTTAATGTTTTACTTATATTGCATTTATTTTGTTTGAGAAGGGCATAGCACCTTATAAGTCGTATGACTTCAGCTATGTCCCTTCAGCAGCAGCAGCAGCACACCATACTATGCACCTGTATTATGTTGTTGTTGTTGTTGAATAAACTTTCACTTCACTTCAAACTTTCACTTCATAATTAAAATAATTATGAAATGAAAAATGTCTGTATAAAACAATGGAATGTGAAATGCATGCGTGCACTGGTGCATATGTACATACACGCATATGTGCATGCATGTAAGCTTTAATGTCATCATTTCTTTTTACTGTAGAAAACAGTAAATACAATCAAATTTGCATTCATAGTACAAAATAAAAAGGATGATGTTTATATTAACAATGTAACACACTTTATTTTTTAAAACTACATAAAACAAACATCACATCAGCAAACAATGCATTTGAACAATATCAGTAAAGTAATTTCTTCAGAATAACTCTACAGCACTCAGAGAGAACCCAAGCCTTGTATCCAGTTCCACTTGGCAGCTAAATTGATAGGTTAAAATTCACAAACATCAGCACAATTACCAAATATATTTGATAAACCATGATGCACAGGATAAGTCTAAATGCCAAATATCCAACTAACCTTTGTCAAGTTGTCAATACAGACTCCGACAGGGAAATGAGAAGGCTCAGTCTCAAAGCAGTGACGGTCATCTGTCCACAACAAAGACATCATGCAAGTTTTTATTAAATGTGTGTAAAGACATCAACCCAATGTGTTCTTATTTCTAGTTGATAATTAAAATGTCATCAAATAAGATCAAAATAACATGTTATTTTAATAAAACATCCCAAATGAATTACAACAAGTATAAAAGCAGAGATATGTTAAGCCACCCAGGAAATGTTTTAACATTATTCTTAACTTAACATTAATAATTTAATAATTATAAAACACAATAAGAAGAATGATATCACACATTCATGTCTTGCCTGGTTAAAATTGTTAACAATTAGTTAAATTTCTGACAACGACATGCCACACTGCCATGTCACCCTGCTATGTCACCCTGCCATGTCACCCACCATCACTGACTGTCTCCATGGCGCAGGCTTGATCCTCTTCCCGTACAGACAGACCCTGGGGCTGCAGCCTCCCAAGACACTGCATCCAACTGCACTGCTCCGTCAACGTCTGACCATTGCCCGTCCAATAGGATGCAGTCAGGGGGAAGTACCAGGGCTTGGGCAGCCCGTACGATCCTGTGGGAAGACATAGCAACAACATCTAGTTATTCAGGGGAAGTACCAGGGCTTGGGCAGCCCATACGATCCTGTGGGAAGACATGGCAACAACATCTAGTTATACAGGGGAAGTACCAAGGCTTGGGCAGCCCATGTGATCCGGTGGGAAGACATGGCAACAACATCTAGTTACATGAAGTACAAACCAATTTAAAAACCCACTTCTATTACTTTAAACCTCACCCAATGCACGCTCAGTGTCTCCAACTCAAGGTACTATTTTAAAGGTACAAAATCTGATCATAAACTCATGTTACATAGTTAGTATAAACTAATTCCATTGTAACATCTTCTAGAAATGATAGGCATTAGTTATGACAGGCACCTAAAAGAAAGTGGTTTGACAACAATAGAGACAGGTAGGTTAAGAGGGGATCATATTGAAGTTTTAAAAGATATTGAATGCATATGAAAATATTGATAGAAATATGTTTTTATCACTTAAGATAGAAAAAATACAGGACACAAAGTAACATTTGTGAACTATCAGTGTAGAGTAGATACCAGAAAGTATTCATTCGATAAGTGTAGATTAGATACCAGAAAGTATTCATTCTATCAGTGTAGATTAGATACCAGAAAGTATTCATTCTCACAGAGGACAGTGAATGAATGGAACTTATCTACAGATTGTGTAAATGCTAGCAGCATATGTTTACAAAAAATTGACAAATATCACAGAAGGGGGGTTACACACAGATGAAACATTTTTGGACTCTTGACTTCCTTGTCCACTTGCCATCAAAATGTTTTGTTTTGGATGGCAGTCTTGTTATATCTTGTTTGTCATATCTTGTTACATCTTGTTAAGTAAGCATATTCTAGCAGTGCCATTCATAGTAAACACTTTCCTTCATGTAATGTTAAAGCTATTTCTTCAGATTCAGGCAAACATTTCCATACTAGTCAATCTAATGCCTCATTATTGCCATCAACATTGTGAATGCTTTCTGCATCATTAACTCCATTTCCCAGTAAATGGTGTATATGTCCGGATTGACCCAGACATGTATTAATTTTTCACATACACCAAAGAACCTCTATAGTGAACAGCACATCAATAGCAGTCCACACAACAGGTGTGATTGGATAGATGATATTCACCTGGTCAATAGCAGGCTCAGGTGTGACCGACTCTGATTATCAACCTGGGCGTGGTCAAGCGGTCACTGACTAATCACTACACAATACCCACAGAGAGTCTGGGAATAACTGCTAATTGGCAGGAGCAGGTGATCTGCATCAATTGATGCATCCATTGATGCAGGCAGACAGGTAGCATACATGCTGATTGTATCTAGTCCAGTCACAGTTGTCAGCAGGTTGTGGGAGACAGTCGTGTTGAGACTGAGACGGAGAGACAGAGAAACATTGAGAGAAGAATTGGGGAGGTTTTGATGAAGAGTTGGTGGAAGGAAGCTGCATATACAGAGGATTAGAGACTAGAAGAGTTAAGTGATGGATGGAGAGTTAGTGAACACCAGAGAAAGGAAACAAGAATATAACTGAAAATTTCCTGCTGAACTGATGAGTACTGACTGAATTGAAGAGTACTGGCTGAACTAAAGAGCACAGGCTGAGCTCAAGAGTACCTGCTGAACTAAAGAGTACCTGCTGAACTAAAGAGTACCTGCTGAACTAAAGAGTACATGCTGAACTAAAGAGCATTCCTTGAACTGAGGAATACCTGTTGAACTAAACAGTACCAGATAAATTAGTACTGGCTGACCTGAAGAGTAGTTGATAAACTGAAGAGTACAAGTTGAACTGAAGAGCACCAGGTGCATTAAATAGCATTGGCTGAACTGAAGAGAACCTGATATATTGGTACCAGCTGAACTCAAGATTACCTGTTGAACTAGATATACCTGTTGAACTCAGAGTACCAGTTGAACTGAAGAGTAAGAAGAAATATAAGTACAGACATTTCATCACTACGAGCATTTCAGAGGTGAACTCCAGATGGCTTCTACCCAGATGCTGACCAGAGTTATCGTAGCAATGCTGGTCGTGACCACCACGGGAGGAGAAGTGCCTCCAAGTCCAATAACGGTCAACACATATGGTAACTGTGCAAGCGCTGACGGCACGCTGGAGAAACGCGTCCAGCAACTAGAGTCGATCGTTCTCCAACAACAACAGATTCTGCTTCAGCTGCAGACGGCGCGGGAACTTGACTACAGCACAGTTATCAGGGGTGAGTTTCCTCCTCATTTCATTTCAGCTACAGAATGATCTCCAAACCATACATCGATTTTCAGTTCTAAACAAAATTGGTTTCATGGTGGAAGGGGGGTTGGGGAGAAGGGGGCTTGGGGAGAAGGGGGGTTGGGGAGAAGAAGAGGGGTTGGGGAGAAGAAGGGGGGTAGCAGCTGTTTCACTTAACACTGTAAAGTGTTTTTCCCCATAAAATTTTTTTATTTTCCAATCACATTTGATATTACGATAAGAGGGATACAAAAATTACTTTCTGCCATTTTCTGTCTGTGTATGCCTGTGTTGCTTCTGAAATATCCAGATGGACAAATGACGGAATTGATGTTATTCAACAACTGTGCAAATAACCACTGCCTGTGACAAATGTCTAGAACGTGATCCATTGCAATTATCTCTGCCGGATGCAATTAACATAGCAAGCTTCCAATTAAGGACGTTTTCTATTGATTTCTAGAATTTTCCAGGTTTCGTGGCACTGAACTGTGCCTAGTAGAAGCAAGAAAGGCCTAACCAGTGTGGCCTCAATCTGTTTAGGAGCCACGTTACGCTCTCTAAATGTATCACAACACGACATGAGCTGAAGAGACGTGACAATCAACCGTGGTGTGATGAATAAAAGGCACATGCAGTCTGTAGAACAATGTTATGCTTTGTGCTTGATTTGTGGGTATCGTCACAAATTTTGCATAACTACTTAATCAAAACTGTCTATGTATGAAGTGAAAATTTATTGTTGGAGCACTATATTTGTATTTCTTACAATCCAGTTATTCATCAGATGTGATGATCTGACCAAATATATGTATCAATGCTTGCATTGTCTGTCCTGCAGGACTACTTCCTGCAGGACTACTTCCAGCAGAGCATTGGTGCATAGTGCAGTGCTTGTAATGGAGTGCCAGGATTAATAATTGGATAATTTCCCTTTGAATGTTATTAAGCAAGAAGCTTCTTAAAATCAACAATAGTGTTTGGTAAGTTGGAGGGTTCACAAAAGTATATTCAGGTGATTATTGGACAGTTTTGTGAGTGATTACCACAGGTTATATGCTAAGTTGGCTCTAAGTATTTTCTATGGAAATGTAAACTTCATATTTTTACAACTATTGTGTAATCTCTGATTTAGTTTTTCTTCACAAACGTTTTCTAAGGCTTTTAAGTTTCCTCCAAAAGAAATGTAGTTGTGGTATTAGTATTTCTCTCATAATTCTAAAATAATTTTTTTTTCAAAAACAGAGCATCCCAGTAACAACGGCGCATTGTATTCCATGGGTATGATTTCTTTACAGATTGCACCGATGTGTTTAACAATGGAAGTCGATCCAGTGGCATCTACACCATAAAGCCAGCCGGCAGCAAGCCCTTCAAAGTCTACTGTTTATTTGACAACGAAGGTCAGTGGACAGTTCTCCAGCATCGCACAGATGGCAGCACTGACTTCCAGCGAAGTTGGCTCGAGTATCGCAATGGGTTCGGCCGGCTGAGTGGTAACCACTGGCTCGGGAATGAATACATTCACACGATCACGCATCAACGTCAGTACCAGTTCCGGGTCGACATCGCTGACTGGGACAAAGCCAGGCTACATGCTTCATACAAATTCTTCCAGGTTGACGGCGAAGACAAAAAGTATACGATTCACTATGCGAATTACACTGGCACAGCGGGGGACTCCCTTGCAGACTACCACCAGGGGATGAAGTTCTCGACATTTGACCAAGACAACGATGCCACATCCGGTGAACATTGTGCTCGTATCCATGGTGGAGGTTGGTGGTACAACGAGTGCGATAACGGCAACCTGAATGGTTACTATAACTACGACCCGAATTTGAAAGGACCGACTGACAGAGGGATTGAATGGAACAGCTGGAAACAGCTGTACTCATTCAAGGAGACAATGATGAGAATCAAACCTACGTTTGACGACTGAAGAATAACGTCCAGGCAGAAACCTTTGTAGAATCTGAGAATACAGTCAAACTTTTCCTAAGTGGTCTCTTAATATAGGCAGTCTCTTAACATAGTTGGCCTCTTAACACAGTCTTTGTATAAGGAGTAATTGACTGTGGTCGTTAATGAAAGGTGGTGTCTAAATGCAAGTCATTGCTTCAGCAGGTTTGACTGTAGTAACAAGATACAGAGAGTGTAACATGATACAGGGAGTGTAGCATGATACAGAGTGTAACATTATACACTTGTTGCTTCCTCTGTACAGATTATTGTACATATTGTTTTCTACCTTATATAATCACTGTGTACTTCCACTGTGGATAAATAATGCATAACCCTGTGAAATATTAACAAAAGCCTTTCAGTAACCGTCCATTATGTATGTAGCTATGCAGTAGAACAAGTGTTATAAGTGCTTTATGAAACATGTACCCGTACAGGTGTCGAGTTTAGATATGTGTTAGATTATAACAATTTGCATGTGACCTTACTACAAAATCTTTGTCGTAATTGCTGAATGCTGGAAGAACATAAAATCATTGAATCCTGACTCCATTACAGTGAAGTCTGAACTGCAGTGAAAGTAAGGACAGACCACTAAATTAAATCTGGGTTCATGGATAAGACGTAAATAAATAGTGATCTTACCCCAGATGCATTATAGCTGTGTATTCTATCCAAGGGTGTTTCCCAACTTTGACAGGAGCAGCACAATTTACATCACTTACTTACTTACTTTATAATAACTACCAGAATCTTAATTAAATATTGATATTGCTAATATGCATCTACAATTTTGGAAGATTATCCTTGAAGAAGGGATTACAAATTTTACTTACATTAGCTGAGTAGTTGTCCAGGCATGCATTACTGTTTGCATGCAACATGCCTGATTAAGTAATCAGTAATTAAGAGACTAGTTCAATAGTTGAGAGTACTTGTACTGTCTAGTCTTAGATTAAATAGCAATTTAATTTTATTTTGTATTATTATTATCCTACATATTCACATTTCAGCGTGTTTACTGTTTTTCTCACTGTCTGTTTTGAAATACTTCAAAATAAAAGTATAATATAACAGTTACTAGTCGTCATTTTTCAGAGCAGTGTGGTATTGCAGCTTCAAAGGGTAATCAAATTGTTGGGTTGATTACGATAAATATAACATACAAGGAGAAAAAGGTAATTATACCTCTGTATAAAGCAATAGTTAGGCCTCATTTAGAGTACTGTATACAAGTTTGGAGACCATATCATAAGAAGGATATAGATACGCTTGAAAGAAAACAGAGGAGGGCAACTAACTGATTCCACAACTGAGAGACCTTAGTTATAAAGAACGACTGAAAGAATGTGGTTTAACAACCTTAGAGACAAGGCGGTTAAGAGGAAATCAAATTGAAGTTTTAAGATATTGAATGGGTATGAAAATATTGACAGAAAGATTTTTTTATTATTCAAGAGCGATAATAGAACTAGAGGACATGAGGTAACATTAGTAAAGGATCAGTGTAGACTGGATATCAGCAAGTACTCGTTCTCAGAGGACAATCGATGAATGGAACGAATTATCTACAGATGGTGTAACAGCTCGCAGTGTGAATATGTTTAAAAACAAAGTTGACACATATCTCAGGAGGGCGGATTACACATAGATTAAAAATTTTGGACTCTCAATAAGCCAATGGCTTCATTGTCCACTTGCCATCTGGGCCTTTGCCTTGGATGGCAATCATGTTAAATCTTGTCATGACTACTTCGTACAATGGTTTGCCCATTTACGTGAAATTTACCTGTACAACTACCTGTTAAGTCCAGTTATTTAACACAATATAATACTTTCTTTTTTAATAATGGTGTAACCTGTTTTATTAATAATTCCATAATTCATGATACCATATATTATCTTCATTAAAGCCCAACTGATAACATAAATATTGCATGTAGCATAATGTATTTTTTCTAGACCCTGATTCAAATTCACTAGGATTCCTATTAATGATCAAAGGGATCTGGACATCAGGTGAATCTATAATAAGGATGAAGTTTACACTGGGAAAAATTACCCTTCATTATGGCACTAAGGGGGTGGTTTAATGTTTATTAATTTATACAGCACCAAATCTAGACAATGATGTACAAAATAAAAAACTAAGAATATTATATAAAACAATTATGATGATAGGATAAAAATTATATATAAAATGTAGACAATTATATCATGTAGTGCTATAAATAATAAAAAATATTACATAAACAAGTAGTATGATGATAGGATAACAAACACACCCACTCGTCCACTCGCCCACGCGCCCCCGCGCACCCGCACACGCACCCGCACACGCACCCGCACCCGCACACGCACACGCACACGCACACACACACACACACATGATGGATAGAGTCAAGAAAGACATGGAAAATGCAGATGTGGACATCAGAGAGTGGGAGAGAATGGTGGGAGAGAATGGTGGGAGAGAATGATGGGAGAGAATGGTGGGAGAGAATGGTAGAACATCGAGCGATACGGAGACAAGTTATTGAGAGGGTTGAAACAATTTATGTACTCATGTAGCCCCAAACCTGCACTGGTTTAAGGGAAGAAGATTTATTTTTTATGGTTTATTTTTTATTTCTATACAGGTGTCTCTATCAGTTATCAATACAGAACACTGGTCTTCCTTGGACCTCTCTATACAGCTCCAGTTGGCTATATAAATCATTCCAGTCACTGATTCACCTGGCTTTACCTGGCACAAGTATTCATCACCACAGGCGAATGACAGGGTCGGTTTCCATCTGGTTAATTATATACATGTTCTGATACCATCCCACCCCCCCCACCCAAGCCCTGCATCCTGCCAGAAAACACTGCATTATTCCAGAACTGATGACAGGTGATTGCAAAATAACAGCCCATCTTTGATTAATCAAATCCTTAGATGTGTCATGTTTCCATGACAACTGCTGGGTCATCAGGTTCATATGTGGTCAACTACGGATAGGGGGATCTTTGTGTTGTCGCAGCATTGGTCACGTCATTGTCACATGCACATACGTAGGACATCAGTGAGTATTGTCACACAAGGAGCACATTCATTCATCCTAATGATTCCTGGTGACAATGACAGCTCTCTGGGTGTTAAAATGTCCAGTATTTGATAATTAAATTTTCATTAAAACAAACTAGTTTATTTTTCATTGTGTTCAAGCCAAATAATGGAAATGTTTTTCAATATTAATATTTTCTACATCTGCAGATTTAGTTTCTTATTCAAGATACAACGACTGTTGTTCTTATTAGGATATTAGCCTTATTAGACTATTAGCCTAATAAAAATGTTTTATACACAGTTATAATTAGCTCTTTTTCCTTATTTGTTTTAGTTCTCCTAGTTAGTTTCTACATTTGATTATCCTCTGAAGTTCCAATACCATACTACTCTGAAACCTTCATGTCAGCAGTAATTACTACTCCTTCTTCTTTTCATTGATAGCTGTACCTAGCGTAGTATCTCCCACTTTATATGTTCTGTCCATGTGAGCAGGTGTTTACACTTTACATTGTAGCGAACACATAACATGCATAAGTCTCTGTCTGTCTAAATAAACACGTCAGAGTTGGAGGTATCGCCGTCATGTACAGATGAGATATCTTGAGCCATTCCGCAACAGAAAAAGCGAATTTTATACTACAAATACCAGTAATATCATCATATGGAGCACCCAATGAATATTATTCATTCATTCCATGTCTTTGAATGAATGAATGAATGGAACAAATTATCTGCTTTTTATCCAAATTATGGGCGGGTTACACAAAGATGAATAATCACTGGACTCTAGATAAGCCAATGGCTTCCTTGTCCATTTAACACCTGTTTTTTTGGGGGGATGGCAAGTCATGTGCAGGTGAGATGATCCAGTCACATACAGATAATATGATCCAGTCATGTACAGGTGGGATGATCCTATCACATACAGGTGAGTTGATACAATCACGTACAGGTAATATTATCTAGTCATGGTCAGATTGGATGATCCAATCATGAGATGAGATGATCCTGTCATGTACAGAGGTTATTTGAGTTGCCTACAGGACAGAGAGTCACTACCAGATGGTGACATCAACACATCCAGAATCTCTCCACAAAACACATCAAGACTGCCAATTACTATTTGTCCGTAATCTGATACAGCTAATCACTTTCAAATTACCACTATCTCATTATGGTCACCTGTGTCCTGTCATCACAGCCAGTGGACAGGGGTCACACTGACCACTGATACACTGGCCACTGATGCAGTCTTCAAATTGGCTCAATGACTCAGTGGTTTTAATGCTTGTACCAGGAGAACTTGTACAAAATAAGCAATATCATTAATTAAAGGTACAAGTCATGTTATATACACTGTACTATAAAATATATATATTCTAATCCATCACGACTGCCCAAATATGCTTTAATGAACCACATATAATTTTATTGTTTTATGTTTGAATATCAACACTGCTCTTCTGTGCATTTATAATACCCATTTCCAATACAAAAGTTTATCTGGGTCAGGGTTAAGGGATCGTGTGACGGGCATATTATTAACATATTATTAACATGTTATTAACACCTGTAAAATTATATTCACTCTGCATGCATTCACTCTGCAGATAACGCTCAAATTTTACATGGTTCATTCAAAAAGATTTGGGTGGTCAAGACGTTCGAATAGATATAGTGTATACTATATAACATTATTTTACAATAAAAACAATCAGATTTCTGTGACTGAACCACCACTACACCATAGTCACTAATAAAATGTGAATTGCATATTATTTGAATTCTTAGAGCACTTTCGAATTGATGATGTGACTTGAGTTAATGTTTCTCTGTACTACTGCATTAGAGTTTTCAAATCATGGCAGTGGGCAGCAGCTGACCGCTCACCTATCAACACAGCGGTCATTAGATGAGATATATTTGTACATAAATTTTATACAATAAACGAATGTTTAATTAAAGTGCGTGAAAGAAAGTCATAGAATAAATTTTTCAAAGAGCCAAAGCTATAATGCCACCAATGCTAAAACTAATTGTGGTCTTTGCCCACTATTGAACGACACCTTAGCGAGCAGTAATTGACATCTACCTGGATGGATGTTTTCGATGTACCACGTGAGGACGCCATAGAGAAGGGCATCGAAGATGAGCATCATCATCACACTGAATAAGTTGTACTTGTCGCTCTCGACCGGCGAAATATGGATGTTGCTCCACTGTACACCAACGCCCTCTACCTCGTAGTAAGCGAAGTATTTCGCCCCGAGACCGAATGCAGTTGTTGAGAACAGTGACTGTGTTGAAGAAGATATGTAGCAGTTAATATAAAAGATATATACAACTTTTACCTCTCGCTATGATATATTCTCATTACATTTTTGTAGTCATAGGCTTAGCAGTTTATTCATAAAATCCTAAATTAGCACATACAAAGATACAATTGCGACTTTGAAAATATTATATATTTATACAGAAATGAAAAGAACAGGTAATATAAACATAGTCAAGTCTGTACAAATTGAATTGTTAACCATTACTACAGATGGTTTCTACCTACAAGACTTAACATCATTGCAACATCTAAAGCAACGAGTTCAGATGACATAGGAACAGGGATGATTGCTTATCAAGATTTCAGTTATTAATCTACATGTGGCCCACTCATCTCAGCATTTCTATTGATTCTGCGTCTATACATATTTACACTGCTGGCATTTACAGTTTGCAACAAAAGGTTGCAAAGTTTGCACACATTTCCTTGCTGCAACTACATCAAAGCGATGCTTCACGTTTATAAAAAACAACATTAGTTAAATTTTCTACAACAAAAAGCATCCAACCTTAAATAAAATATGCGTAAAAACATGATGAGCTACAATAGAATGCTGCTAACCACTTGCAACATTGACTGGCAGCAATAGGTGACAAACATAGAGCTCTGAGTAAAGTCAGACAGGGTACGGGAAAGGAGGCTAAGATTTGATGGACACTGATACAGATGCAATGATGAAATGGCATAAAGAACCACCCTGTGGCAGCCAGCACATGGAAGAAGACAGAGGCATATTTAGCATCTCAGAAAGGGGGGCCAAGCTAAGTTTGGCTATGATGTAGTAGAAAAACATTTTATCCACAAAAAATTCTTATCCCAAAGCCAAAGGAAGGCCATGGCCCAATGCTCCCGAAATACACCACTCTGTGTGGAAAGATGACGGACTAGAGCTTGGAAAGCTGCAAATAGGGACATAGGTGTCTAGAGACAGATGGTTGGAGCCAGTAGAGTTTGACACCACCAGGTGGTGTAACAGAGATATGGATAGGTTTATTCGACTTACTGCGAGAGACTTTGCCCAGGCTTCGATCTTGTCGCCTGCTGCCTCCTCTCTGATGGCTACGTACATGTATGGCACGTAGGTGATGAAATAGATTATACCAGCACATGCCGCAGCCAACTTGGCCTTCGAGTAGCACACGCTTATCAGGAAACTGGCATGAACAAACAATTATGACATCATATGTTCTGATTTAATATGAAGGTCAACAATTTTCATTGAAGTGTAATTACGTACATCAGTCACACTATTTATTTTCTTGGCAGAAGATTTTGTTAAAGTGTATTTCCTAAACCATAGTTCAAATGTGTCATGGCTGCAACTGTATTGAGAGTCTACAGGATGATGGAAAATTTTTTGCAGTTTGCAGGAATTAGCATAATAGAATAAATTAGCAATGGACCAATCATTAATTGTATGTGGTGTTGCCTGCATAAAAATCCATAGGCAACCCTAGCTGTGCCAACATCGCATATCCTCATTTATCAAATATAATTTGACCACTACATTGTTGATAAATGCTGTACACTCACGAGAACGAGATGGTTGCAATGACAAACAACATGAGAACAAGGTAGATGAGAAACGGATTGCTGTGGGTAAGAATGAGGCCGTATTTTAGCATGATGGTCAGTATCGCCATGGTGATGCTCATCTGGACGTATGTTGTGATGAACCATGCAAGCCAGTGGACTGAGTTGCTCAACCCCATCATTTTCATCACCTGGAAAAGTGAATCAGAAATAAAAATTAATAGTCCGGGAGCCAAGACCAGCTCAAACTGGTTTCCTTCAACACCCACTATACAATTGGTTTGCCACATCAGGCTACTTGGGAGATTTTTCTGGAACATTTCTTGCCCTGATGAACAGTTGAATTGTGCTATTACTAAAATTGTACATCCAATTTGTTTATGGGTTTTGGCAACCAAGGCACAAACATTAAAATTCAAAGAAAAGTTTTTCCTCAGTTCAGCCCTAATTGTGTAATAATTGTTGTTGGCAAGATGCTAGAACATTACTGTATTGCTGCTGAAACAGTTTACAGTTGGATATGTTATGTAAGGTAAAATAAATAAACATTTGAATATGCTGGACATTTCCCCATACTGGACATGTCCCCATACTGGACATGTCCCCATACTGGACATTTCCCCATACTGTAATTTGCCCACACTGGACATTTTTCCATATGGACATTTCTCCATACTGGACATTTCCCTATACGGTAAATTTCCCAATATTAGCCATTTCCCCATACTGAACATCTCCAAACATAGGACATTACCCCATACTGAACATCTCCCCATACTGAACATTTCCCAATATTGGACATTTCCCCCATGTTATTTCACTTACCTCTTTTAGTCGTTGTTCCTTCTCGTAGACGATGCTCTGGACAAGCATTGCAACAGTGTAGACCCACGAGATTGTCAGACACATCGGCATCACGTGTTCTATCATGAACAGGAAACTGTAACAGTCACAAGAAAATAATAATTATCTCCAAACTCACATTAATTATTACAGGTTGAAACAGGAATGTAAAGGAATGTAATTATGTTTTCATTAATATTGAGTTTTAGTGATTAGCTGACAAACTACTCTTGTTGGATATTACACAATAGCAATGCAAGAAGGATGTACAAGCTCTTCTGTGTTAGTGTGGTTCTGTCCACCATGTGGCGCCGCTATATTCCAGCTGTCCTTTGCGCAAATACGCACACATGCATGAATGCACACGCACACAAGGCACGCACATTCATACATGCAGACACCACAAGTAAAAATAATTTTCAGCCACATGCATCGTCACGTCTGTCCAGAGAACACAATACTATGGTCAACAAAGGACACAAGCAATGTCCAGTCCACTGACCTGTCCTGCATGTAACAGGGATAGGGCATCTGATGGACGTAGCTGCCTGGCTCCGTCACGCTCCGATTAGCATGTAGGTCAACAATGGCTCTCTCAATAACATCCTGAAAGCACAAAGACAACATACTCAATGCAGTGCTTCAGTGTCAGTCACTTGCAATAATATGACTACTTTATTTCAGAATTGAAAATACAAATTAAACAGAAAACTGTCAAATTATATTAACAAACTGTGGTTCATTCAAACACATCTGGGCAGTCAATCTGTATGGTTAATGCTATATAATATGATTATGTAACACATTAGCAAGTCAGTTTCTAAACATCTAACCATGTTAGAAGAACTGAAAGTATAACACAATATGTTCCTTAGCGTTACACATGACACAAACCATCTCACCTGGATCCAGACGAACCCGAACTGGTAGTAGAGATAGCCCCAGTTGTGTGGCCCAGGATACCAGAACTTCTCCCTCACCAGCCTTGTGCTCTGTACAAAGCTGGCATTCTGTCGAATCTTGTAAACGACATGAGGTGGAAGTTGTCCGTTGTCCTTCATGTTGGTAAATACGACACCTAGTGGTAGAAAATGATATATAGTTCGCCACATTCTAACTAGCCAACCAACTCTCACACTCTTATGTGGAGCTTTGTTTGTACACGTGTTGGCTACATGCTACACCAAGAAACAACATATGTAACCCGCAATAATACAAAGTACTGTTAATTGTAAATAAACAAGTGGTAGTCACAATTTGACATCACTGTCTGTTTTAAAATTATGTCTACAACGTTTTATATTGCATTATATAGGTCCAGGCCTATTCTAATTTATGTGCAATTGCTCGAGTTTATTGTATATAATGTTTTATATACAAAAACAATTTTGTCAGCCAAAAATTTTTTTAAACATAAAAAAACATTCGAAAGGGCACAACATTTTAAACATATAAAAACATTCAAAATGACACAGCGCTTCTTACACTGCCATTTTATTGCAATGATATAAAAAAATGTGGTCGACAATGACCCCATTTGTTGGAACTACTTACTTGCAAGCACAGTTACGCCATCGTGATATGCCTGGTTGAGGAAGTAGTCCACGAGTTCCTCCTCGGTGTGGAACCCCTTGAAGATGTCCAGCTTGATGCCCTTGATCAGTGACAGCCAGCTGCATGCCGCATTGTCAATGACATCAAGCTGTCCGATGAAGAACTTTACAGTCGGCACGCTGCCGTTCTCGACAAACCTCCGCATACTGTCATTATGGATGAGATAGGCGATGGCTGGCAGGTTGTCAGACTGGTGCAACTGCTGCTGCATCTGGTGAGGGTAGAAGGTGAGTGTTGAGAATTTAACAAGATATAACAAGATTGTCATCCAAAGCTACAAGCTCCACAACACTACAATGAATCATGGGCTTAATTGTCATCCAAAGCTACAAGCTCCACAACACTACAATGAATCATGGGCTTAATTGTCATCCAAAGTTACAAGCTCCACAACACTACAATGAACCATGGGCTTAATTGTCATCCAAAGCTACAAGCTCCACAACACTACAATGAACCATGGGCTTAATTGTCATCCAAAGCTACAAACTCCACAACACTACAATGAACCATGGGCTTAATTGTTGTCCAAAGCTACAAGCTCCACAACACTACAATGAACCATGGGCTTAATTGTCATCCAAAGCTACAAGCTCCACAACACTACAATGAACCACTGGCTTAATGCAAGTCCAACTGTAGGCAGGTGTTGAGATGTGATTATTTAACAAGATATAACAAGATTGTCATCCAAAGCTACAAGTTCCACAACACTACAATGAACCATTGGCTTAATGCAAGTCCAACTGTACAAATGATTATCTGACTATACATATGCAAAAGTACAATTTTGCTCACATTTCTGATCGAGTCGAGATTAATTTTAGTGCTGTTCAGACGCAGATAGTCGCGAATCTCAGCAGATACATTGAGCCACTTGGTGGCATACTGCGAGATTCTGTCGAGCAGCGAAAAGATGCCGTTCGCCTGTAGAAGAGAACAAACAATTTCACTTCAGTGGTGTTGCGACATAGGCTGACTTTACTAGTACGACACCTTTCTGCTAAGTACACTGGTAGTGATGGCTGAAGTCGATCATTATAATTGGAACAAAGATACTACATGCATATTAAATAAATAGTGATTGCAATATAGAAGAAAAGTGCAATGAAACTTAGTCTACTATCACTAGAACAAACATAATTATAATCAATTTTTACAATTATAATACTGTTTGGTTTAAAACAGCAGTGACAGACTATTAAAAGCCATATTTCGATGATGATCAAGGATCAAAAACAAGGTATCATCAGCCACAACAGAAACAGTATGGTTATTTCAATAGGATAGGATTCTAATCATGACATTGCTCAAAGTCTAGTCTAATTAATGTTGGCCTACAATATTTACGTTTATTTAGAAAATAGCAAATATCATCATGATATCTTTCAATCAACCATTTAAACCACACATTTAGAAAGACATTTTGTCAAAATGATAATGATGATGATAATGATAATTGTCCATGGGATAAGAATTATTAGAGTTATGCTGTTAAAACAATCCCATTAAATCTGAAACATTTTGAATGTACATGCTAACATAGTTAGAAAAGACCACTGATGCCCAGATAGTATAATTCCATGGCTAAAAATAAATCATATTTGTAATTTACTTTTTGTATGACTTCGTCCGCCTGAGTTCCATTCGGGGAGTAGAGGATTCTGGGATTGCTGTAGAGGAGATGAATGAGAATCCCGATGTCATGTTTCTGCTGCTTCGAGGTCAAGGACGGGTCATCTGCAGGGCAACACATCATGAAAACGGAAATTATTACAAAATCTTTTGCGTTCATCACAAATTTAGCAGTAACGTGTAGAGGAGTTTTATGATAAAAACTGATGAAAAATAAATTGTTGAGGATTCCACTACATTATATATAATTTTAGTCACACATATTATGTTTAACAGTCATTAATCTGTCTTAAATTGTTTGAATCTATCCGAGTCTCTTTCTCTCTAACACATGCACGCATGCACGTGCACAGACGCACAATAATAAATAATTATTACTGATTAAATCTGTTTACTATTTTATCTTTTATGAAAAATGCCAGTGGAACCACCAAATGATGCAATGACGTTCTACCATAGTATTATAGGATGTCATTGCTTTAACATTATGGGCAACAGAGACCACTGCATTATTACAACTAACATTACTTTTATATGCCCACTACTAAAAAAATTTCTTGCGCACCTATGGACATGGAATTGAGCTTATCCAATGAGATGGCTGGTCGACCACATATTGTTGTTTGCATTGCCACCCAAATCTTCACGAGTCCAGAGTACTTGTTCAACACATGATGCTTCTTTTTCTATTCACAACAAAAGAACACAAATAAAATGTCTGCTGAAATTACCTGTTTTCACTCAGTGGAAGCCTAGAAGGAAAGTCACATTTTATTAACAGCGTGTGTGTGTGCGTGCCATGCATGCATGCGTGTGCATGCTTGTGTGCATATGTGCTTGCACTTGTGTATGTTTGCATGCGTGTACATAATATAAACACCATGTGATTTTCTAATATTTTTGTCTAGTTGTTAATGTATACTATCCTGGCTGCAGAGTAGAGAAAATGAAAACTTGTTTAAGCATTAACATTACAAATGAATAAATAATAAAAAAAAATTTCACAAAAATAATGAGACTTACATGAACTGATATAGGCACAACACTTCGATGTTTTAGTTTTGGGAATTCTTCCGCAAATTAATCATCATGGCATCAACTTTTGTCAGATATAATAAAAAGTATACACAGAAACATGATATAATCCAATATGTAGTAGACTAATATAGAAACTATTGAGAGGTACCTGAAGCTTTAGGTTTTTTATCCAATTAACCAAAAAAATCTGACTAAAAAAACTTGACATATAGAACCCTCAAACATACAAAACTTGATGCACAATGTATGGGTCACTGAGATTTAGCACAACACGCAAGTGTAACAAAACTGTTATACACTGACAAGTCACATATTTTATTTGCTGAAGTTATTCTTTGCTTATACTTATAATAATAATAGAGAGGGAGAGGGAGAGGGAGAGGGAGAGGGAGAGGGAGACAGAGACAGAGAGACAGAGCATATATCTAGACAAAGTCCACTCAGGCACTTAAGAAGTATTGTGCTAAAAATATAGAAAATATTAACTAATTATTTTTATAAGTAATAATAAATTAGTTAATACATGGTGCATAAATTTACACATAGTAAAAATATATATCAATCAGTTAAATAATAAATTAGTTAAATAAATCATACATTTGTTAAAACATTGTGCATATATACATTGTAAAATATATATATTTATGCAATCAACAACACAACACAGATATAGAGATATGAAAAGGCCAAATGAATGACGTTTATTGTGGGGATTAAGGGTAAGCCCACTTTTCAAAGAAATGTAAAACAAAGAAATGTGGGCTCCACAACCCAACGCCAGGCTGACTACGCCCCATGCGAGCCTCCTGGACGTCGGGTTCAATAGAGCCCACATTTCACCACAAAGCAGTAGCAGTATTCCTAGAACAAATAAAAGAAACAATGGCATTACTATTGTTATGGAACACCCTTAAACCAAATAGCATAATGCCCTACATGCTATCACGCAGTCTATGAATACAACTACCTGCTTAAAAATACACTAGCTCTAACTGGAATAACTACAAAGGTGGGGCCAATTCGCCACAAGACCCATATATATAAATAAAAATTAATTTGTTACATTTATAAAAAATAATAATTACTTATAGATTTTACAACCAAGCCAATTACATTTTTATTTTCTAGCCCCAAAATTATTCTCATTTCTCAAATACCTTGTCTGATTCCTCATCGTCATATGGTTCACGATGCGTGCCGTTGGTGGCCATTGTTGTGGTTGTCATGGTGATGTTACTTGTCGAGGGCGTTGGGGTCAGTGGGGTGCTGGTAGTCTGACCGCAAGCATCCTGGGGCAGCTTGGATGCCAACTTGACCAGTGCTGCGAGATTCTCTTCGAACATGATAAACTCCTCCAGCTGCCCAGAGACAGTAAAAACTCTGTCAAACCTTTCTGCTTTGTCAAAATGGGTTGACAATTCTAAATTGTTTTTATTAAATGTGATGCATCAGTTTTAATTAATTTTAAATTAATTTCTAACTCTTTCACTCTAGTACAATACACTCCGCTTAACATAATCACACATAATAGAATCATTTGTATAGTAGAATTAAATCATTGGATGGGACAGAATCATTTCCTATTTCCACTGTATTAAAATGGCGCACCTTAGGTGAATCAGCCTCTTAATAGAATCAGATTACTCTGATCCGAATATTAAGCCACTGTCACACTGTCCACTGTATGATCAATATCAGTTACAGATACATTTTTTTATTTAAAAAATAAACAAAAACTTCAAAACTACACACTAATATAAAACACACGTAGAATACAACTAATGTTCCAAATAACGAGTGACTTCAACATACATAACTTAACTGTTAAAATGCACTATTTAATTTTCAGTCCCTTAAACCATCAGACAGTTGATGATTTGGTAAATAGACTCTGTTTATTAAATGACACAGCAGACCCCTGGACACCTGGTTGACCCCCATTCCTCTTGACCCGAGAGGCACACATCTTGACCCTAAGGTCAACAGGCAAGCAAGTCACTTGAGAAGTCACAGGAAGAACAAACACACTTACGTTGGTGATGAACTCTTTCACTCTGTGAGTCGCTTGAGTCAGGTTCAAGTTCTGCAGTTGCAGCTACAATAAACACGGATTGGTTTAAACACATTCACAACTGACATATAAGACATATAAACAAAAATCTCCTGCGCTGAACATTAGCAACACAACTAACTTGTTAATAAAGTCGTTTTAATCAAGTTGTCCAAACTGTTATTAAATGTTTTTTGACATAACTTTTTCTGAATATACAGTTGCCAATCAATTCATTAGACTACCATTCATTACAATTATGAGAAAAATTTATGAGGCTGTTGCTGTTTTGCAAAAATAAAAGAGACATGATTATTTCAGATAGCATCAGATCGCTGAGATATTACTTGATGTTACAACAGATTATCAAATTGTGTAGAAGAAAGATATATGTAGCACTGACCTTGTCCACTATCTGCTGGGAGCTGACATCTTCATTCAACACCTGAGACAACTTCTGCCAGCCATCTGCACTCATGTTACACAGCGCTGTCTTGGTGGTATCCTGTCGCACGAACAGAACACTGTACATTTCTACATTACATGATTCAGCGTCACTGTAATACATAATTCTGCACATGTATCCAACACACACATTGCACACACATGCACACATGTGCATGTCACACAGACACACATGCACGCTCATGCGCAAACACACCACATCTTGATACACTTACATACATGCACAATTTCAAACACACCAAACGATATATATATATATATATATATATATATATATATATATATATATATATATATATATACATATACATATACCCTAAATCAGAATGTTTATCTGCATTATGTGCTTTACATTCACTGTGGTTTACGAATCGAGGTCACAACTGTGTCCCGCCAAGGCAAAAACAATGGCGGATGCCGCGTGAACGATCTCGTGTTTCTAAATTCACGACACATGCTGGACAGAATGATCAGAAGTCGGAACACGGTGCCATTACAATAATAATATTAGACATAGCTATAGCCTATGCCCCAGCATTATAATATTCAGAATCCAACGACACTCTATATATATATGGCCGACGCAGATATTTATAAACAGATTATGAACAACATAGCCAAGGTACTAAAGGCTTTAATTCAAAATCAAATTAATTAGTAAGCCATAGGCAATCTAGAAAAAAAAACTCATCTGTTATAGCGCATGCCGTGATATTCCTAATTAGTCGCAGAATAGTTTGTTGCTTTTAAAGCTTGTGTAAACATCGACACAACGTTACAGATTTAGACTGAACACACAAAACACGACAAATTCTGATGACACCATCTGCAGGAGTGACAAGCCTGCCTATGGCCAATGCTGCATCAATAGTGCAGAGTGACATCATTTGGACTAACAAAATAGTTCGTTAGCCTCAGGCACCCAGGCCATGTATTGCTGATGTCATACAAAACAGTATGCAACCTTTTGCAATTTGTGCCATACCTTCATTTATGCTTTACCACTTTCGAATCTGGAACATACCTGGAAGTGTGTATTGTTGTCCTGAGGGAAGATGAGGATCTTATTCATTTCTTCTGCATCGTCACAAACAATGAAATGTAGGTTGACGGGATCCAGCAAGATTTTCTGAAAAAAACATCCAGTAATGACAATTTCACTGGTATTCACAGGTCGATGTAATGCAAAGTTTCATGCAGGAGGGAACGGGGGGGTGGGGGGGTCTCAGGTTTAAATGACTGGTTTTGTGTAGTGTCGTCAGTTTTTTAGATAACCCCTAATAACATTATCTTGCCCCCAGGGTGTTAAATATTACGCTGGGACCTGGGGTGGTAACTGAGGAAGGATTTTTTCCAATCTAATTCCCACACTGGCCCGAGCCTTCTACAACAGGGACAAACATTACGTGTGACACCAACCTTGAGAACATCTGCAACGAGCACCGGGTCGAGCTGACTGGGTGAGTTGAACCCCAAAAGAACCCCAACAACCTTCATCACTTCAGGGTCCATCAGATACTGTGGGTGGTCAAGTAACATCTGACTGGCCAGTTTACTAGCCGCTTGACTAGATGCCCCAGCAGCCACAGATTTCTGTAGTTGACCCTTGAGGATGTCTCCCAAGTGCTGTCCCAGAATTCCAGATATTTCATTGGTGCTGCCACCTATAATGTCAGTGAGGCTGCGACGTGTCCGATGTTGACCCATCTTAACGGCAAGGTCGAATATCCCTGAATCCATCAGTAGACGGTACACCTGGTGGGAATCAGAAACACTAGTTGTAACTATATTTTCATGCTACTGTGGAAAATATTTGAAACCATTCAAAATCCAGTCACACTGCTTATGTAAGATGTTGATGTTAATTAAAATTAAATATCATCTATTTTATTGGCTGAAAATAGCGATAGGAAAAATAGCAAAAACCTACAATTTATGAACACCATAAAACATAGAAATAATCTTAACAAAATGGGAGAACCAATGAGATTTTTTAAAAATACTGCATACATTTATTATCATAGGCATGAAAACATGTTATGAAATGCAAGTGAAATGTTTGGGGATATGGACGAAACAAAACTCCTTAAAAATACCCCGTGGATAATAATCCCTGTAAGAGCTCTTTGACAGAATAAATATATTTAAATTACCACATAAGAACAGACACTAGTTTAAACATCCATCATGCATCTGTAATCAACCATACATGAACTCCACACACTGCAATAACAAGACCCACCTCTGTGAAGTTTATGCGGGCATTGAGTACAGTGTTAATATCTTCGGCAGGAATGGAGAAGTTCTGCGCCAACGTCTGCAAAAGCTCAGACGTGTTTGTGAGGAATGCAGACACCTTCCAATCTACAACAGTATCCACTTAGTGAGATCAGCATCATTCTGTGTAGTAATAATGATGTAACGTAACAATATATTTATTCCTTGTTTATTTCATTCTTATGGAGTGGATGTTTATTCAATACATTTTTTAAACCTTTCAGTATACAGAACACACAATTAGTTTCTATGATGCAAAATAATTATATAGTGATGTCATAAGATACTGAATAAATAATTTAAACAAATTGCTGAATAGCTAAAACATAAAGTAGAAATGAACGTACTATGAAAAACACAAGAAAATAAACGGACAGACTAAAGGTGAATATCTAGAATAGTGTACATTTACTCTTAGGATTATATATACAACAGGATATTTATACATGACAACCTAGCATGTGCATATCGCATGAAATGACATGCATATCTGAATGGCTGACAGGTAACACATACAAAAACTTATTGCTACACGAGTTATGTTTATTACAAGAGTGCTTTTTGCTTTTTGCATTAACACAGACAATTCCTGCCTGAGGCGCAGGTGAAGGTGAGTCACAACTACATTAGACAATGACATAACAGTTGATGGCTGTGGTCTAGTGGTTAGAGCAACAGACTGTCGATTGAGAAGACGGTAGTTCCAGTCCACCTACCACTGTTGTGAAGTCAGGGCAATTTAATTCACCCCACTTCGCATCTGCATTTTGGAAGAGACCCTAAATGCCATTGCTCCCTTCTACCAGGTGCCTATGCCAGGGGCCCAGGGGGAGTAAAAGATCCCACGCAGGGAAAGGGAAAACCTGTTGTAGACTCACTAACTTTAGAGAAGGAAAACTCTGAACATAAACCATTCCTACGTTAGCTCTAGACACGACTGTTTGGAGTTAAATGAATGTCATAAGTCAAGTACCCATAACATGGTTCGTATGTGTAGGGGACTAATTAAAAAATTCCCTGACTTTTCCCAGACCTGGAGAAAATATTTTTCTCCCTGACTTTTCCTTGACGTGTGTGAACATAAGGCAGGGACTCTGACTGTCAGGTGTGGGTGCTTCCCTGGAAAATGTCACGGCTTCTTCTGTGTGCAAGACATGATATTTCTTAGGAAAATAAAAATCACTTGAACAAAATGTGCATAATCTGGGGGAAACAGGATTAAGATTTTGGGGTAACTATCACAAAACCTTGGATCTAACATCGTCGATTGTCTCATTTTTTAAACAAGACTGGCTGAATAAAAACACTACCACTTCAGGGTCACTGTCAATCAGGTGGGTGGTGGCGGCTGATAAATGGAATCCATCTTACCTTTTGCTTGTACAAACACATTGTGCAGTGCTGCCGGATCATCTATGATGCTCCGGTATAGATCTGGTAGGTGATCCATTTGCTCCACAGAAAATCCAGGTTTGAAGAAATTATTGTGTTCCGCAACACTTTGGACATTCTTGAGAAGCTGTGATGCACTGTGGGTAGAGAACGATTAATCTGTCACTACATATGAGGACAAGTAACAGCATATGTAGATCACTATTCGAAAAAAATTGTGGACATCATAATCTTTATTAAGTACGCACCATAAGGGTTGGGTCCAATTATATAATTATAATCAAAATTGATTATGGGCAAATTGCTGTATATGAAATTGTAATTGATTATGGTTTTGAAATTATGCTACAATTGTAATTGATTTGTTTTATGTAATTGCAACAGTTACATTAATTACAATTAATTGCAGTGTTTTTATCATGTCACAAATGGTACCTGAAAAAAACCTCAAATATACAAACATCACCACGTCCATTACATTTTTATCAATCACGTAAAAAAATATAACACATACATCATATAATTAACAAATACGGCATAAACTTTTGGAATAAACAATTGATCCTGTAAATCGCAACTGTAATTGTAAATGAACTGGAAAACGTGTAATTGACTTGAACATTTTAGAAGTGTAAGTGTAATTGAAATTGAAAAGTAATTTTAATTGAAATGAAAAGTAATTGCTATATACCATAATACTCATTACATATTCTTCTTCCTTATACTGTCCATCATCCTCTGAAAAGCTATTTCACACAATATATAATATAAAATTGTCTCTGAAGTTATTATCTACTCATAAAAAACTTATTTTTATCACACCACAATATCTTGGTATAAACTCCTGTTTCATATTTTGTGTAAGTCATTCTGCACAATCTGTCAGGAAACAAAACCTACGTTGATTTGGGGAACTCTGGGAAGCCATTGTCGTCAGTCTGCCTGGAGTCGCAGAAGGCCTGCATGATTGAGACGACCCCCGAAGACGGCAGTGGGTAGACACTGTATGTGGCTGAACACAGACAAAAGTACACTCAGACAGGGTGATGAAAACTGGGTATCTGGAAGGATCATATCAAAACAGGACGATAGACTACAAGTTTTGTTGCTGTCATTAAATGTAATACATTATATTTCATATGTTATACACACATACACAATCACGCATGCACACACATTCACCAAGGCAGCGCTTTTTTCCAAAAAATACTGCAAATAAACTATTATATTTTGCAATATATACGTGAATCCATGTAATTTATATAACAAAATAATATAAACTTGAGTTCAGGTTTGCGCTACATGTATTAGCAAAATATGAAATAAAAGAAATTTCTAATGGTAGAGCCAATAATATCATACACTAGCGGGGTTTTTGGACCTTACTCCAGGGCAGAGGGCACACAATGCCCTGGAGCTCTGCATACCCCGGAAGTGACATCACAGCAACTAGGGGTAATTCCCAACAGGAGACAGAAAAATAACACTGTGAGTCATCCCCACGTTACTGCTCCATCCATCCTGTTTGTCCACAGACTTGGGAGCTGCCAGTTATGGTTTAGTTTAGAGAAGCCACTGTACTGCAAAAGTTGGATTTCTCCCCACCCAAATAAAGGTGGGTCCACAGTACTTCGGGTCCAAAAGTACAGAATCTGGCAATTACATCTGCTTGGAGAGCTACATCACATAAAAGTAAGTCTATGATTGAAACTATTACGCACTATATAACAAGGAAGTCTGTAGTGTATATCCTGTTTGCTTGCTTGCATACCATAGTTTGAGTGTCTATGTTTTAAGATACAACAGTTCTAGATTGATAGAAATTACATGTGACGTGAATATTAGTTATGGTCAGTATTAATATTGTTGGAGATTTACGTATAATGTTACACAGTTATGACCATGGCGGCGTAGGTTGAATATGACAACCAATCCAAGCTGATCGAATGGTTATATCAAAATGTCCTAATTGCTCTGATTTTGATCACTGCCAACATTTTTTAATTACATCTCAGTAATACTTACTAATTAAATACATTTATTTACACTGTGAACAGTAGTGCCCTCTGGGAAACTTAATAATTACAATATTTTACCTTCGACATGTTGACATTTGGATAATTGCGGTTGCAGTGAAGTTACACAACAATTGTTTCACCATTTCACTGTCAATACGTTTATTTCTGTTCCTGCTTTTCCTGTATCCTAACAACCATTCACTCTGCGGCACCAGATATTGCAGTTCGTATGAGGTCAATCATGACCTTATAAATAAATATCTCTAAAAAAGGGTACAACTATAAATAGACCATCATTCATTAATGAATGTCATATCTCATAAATTGCACTAGAAATACGTATGAGTACCACTTCATGTTTTATATGATGTATTTAACATTTCCTTTGTAACAAGCAGGAATCAACATTTGTCTCTGTGAAAACTGCAACGACTGGATTAAAAAAAATTTTAATTAGGGTTGATTTAACCTTAATTTGACTGGTTACTTGATATCAGCAGGCACTGGTTGAACTATTTTTTCCACTCGACTAGTAAATCATTTAAGTGGAAGTGCAACTAGCTAACTAAACCCCTGGAGCAGTTCCTGATGTTAATTTAGATACAAAAACTGCATACAGTAGTCAGGCCGCAACTAGAATTCTGGGAGTATTTCACACAAATGTAGCACTTCTCTAAAGATATCCAATTTAGCTGATTTCATTGGTTTTATTTGTCAATACGTTCCAGCACATTGGTAGCATAGTGAAACGTTAACATGGCCACCAATGGGAACATAACTGTGGTCTGTGCTATATGGAAACCAGGGTATTAAATATATCATGGTTAAATTTCAGGTGCGTATTTGGAATTAACATCTGTCCAAACATGTCCTCTGGTGATATCCTGAACAACAAACTGTCTCCATGCCCAGGGAGGTAAAGCTGTTACCCAACACCTGACACTAACACCTGACACTGTGACTTTATTATTATTACAGTTGACACCCATGTGTGTCATTACATTGTCCCTTGTATGACAGGGGACATCAATCTTAGCTCTACTCTGTGTCATAACAGTAGCAAGTGATTAAAAATGTATGCATTTAAGTGTAATATATTATGTGTTCGAGTTTATCTTATCGTAAACAGAACAGTTTTACCATTGACTGAAATCCTCTTTAACCATAATATTTGTCTGTGTACAAGTTTGTTCACTAAATCAGTATTAGATCAAAATGAAAGTAAAATGGTGGTGGCTACTGGCCAGCCCAGTCTTCAGTATTACGTTGTACTAGATCAAAATGAAAGTAAAATGGTGTTGGCTACTGGCCAGTCCAGTCTTCAGTATTACGCTGTACTAGATCAAAATGAAAGTAAAATGGTGGTGGCTACTGGCCAGCCCAGTCTTCAGTATTACGTTGTACTAGATCAAAATGAAAGTCAAATGGTGTTGGCTACTGGCCAGTCCAGTCTTCAGTATTACGCTGTACTAGATCAAAATGAAAGTAAAATGGTGGTGGCCACTGGCCAGTCTAGTCTTCAGTATTACGTTGTACTAGATCAAAATGAAAGTCAAATGGTGGTGGCCACTGGCCAGTCCAGTCTTCAGTATTACGCTGTACTAGATCAAAATGAAAGTAAAATGGTGGTGGCCACTGGCCAGTCTAGTCTTCAGTATTACATTGTACTAGATCAAAATGAAAGTCAAATGGTGGTGGCCACTGGCCAGTCCAGTCTTCAGTATTACGATGTAATAGATCAAAATGAAAGTAAAATGGTGGTGGCCACTGGCCAGTCTAGTCTTCAGTATTACGTTGTACTAGATCAAAATGAAAGTCAAATGGTGGTGGCCACTGGCCAGTCCAGTCTTCAGTATTACGCTGTACTAGATCAAAATGAAAGTAAAATGGTGGTGGCCACTGGCCAGTCTAGTCTTCAGTATTACGTTGTACTAGATCAAAATGAAAGTCAAATGGTGGTGGCCACTGGCCAGTCCAGTCTTCAGTATTACGCTGTACTAGATCAAAATGAAAGTAAAATGGTGGTGGCCACTGGCCAGTCTAGTCTTCAGTATTACGTTGTACTAGATCAAAATGAAAGTCAAATGGTGGTGGCTACTGGCCAGTCCAGTCTTCAGTATTACGTTGCACTAGATAAAAATTAAAGTAAAATAGTGGTGGCCACTGGCCAGTCCAGTCTTCAGTATTACGCTGTACTAGATCAAAATGCAAGTAAAATGGTGGTAGCCACTGGCCAGTCTAGTCTATGTCTTGTATACGGAGTACAGAACCACAGTCTAGTCTGTGTCTACCATACGGGGTACAGAACCACAGTCTAGTCTATGTCTACTGTCTAGCATATGGGGTACAGAACCACAGTCTAGTCTATGTCTAGTATATGGGGTACAGAACCACAGTCTAGTCTATGTCTAGTATATGGGGTACAGAACCACAGTCTAGTCTGTGTCTAACATATGGGGTACAGAACCACAGTCTAGTCTATGTCTTGTATATGGGGTACAGAACCATAGTCTAGTCTATGTCTAGCACACTGGGTACAGAACCAGTCTAGTCTATGTCTAGCATATGGGGTACAGAACCACAGTCTAGTCCATGTCTAGCATATGGGGTACAGAACCACAGTCTAGTCTATGTCTAACATATGGGGTACAAAACCACAGTCTAGTCTATGTCTTGTATATGGGGTACAGAACCATAGTCTAGTCTATGTCTAGCATACGGGGTACAGAACCAGTCTAGTCTATGTCTAGCATATGGGGTACAGAACCACAGTCTAGTCTATGTCTTGTATACGGGGTACAGAACTATAGTCTAGTCTATGTCTTGTATATGGGGTATAGAACAACAGTCTAGTATATGTCTTGTATACGGGGTACAGAACCACAGTCTAGTCTATGTCTAGCATATGGGGTACAGAACCACAGTCTAGTCTATGTCTAACATATGGGGTACAGAACCACAGTCTAGTCTATGTCTTGTATATGGGGTACAGAACCACAGTCTAGCCTGTCTTGTATACGGGGTACAGAACTACAGTCTAGTCTATGTCTTGTATATGGGGTATAGAACAACAGTCTAGTCTATGTCTTGTATACGGGGTACGGAACCACAGTCTAGTCTATGTCTAGCATATGAGATACAGAACCACAGTCTAGTCTATGTCTTGTATACGGGGTACAGAACCACAGTCTAGTCTATGTCTTGTATATGGGGTACAGAACCACAGTCTAGTCTATGTCTAGCATATGGGGTACAGAACCACAGTCTAGTCTATGTCTAACATATGGGGTACAGAACCACAGTCTAGTCTATGTCTAGCATATGGGGTACAGAACCACAGTCTAGTCTATGTCTAGCATATGGGGTACAGAACCACAGTCTAGTCTATGTCTAGCATATGGGGTACAGAACCACAGTCTAGTCTATGTCTAGCATATGGGGTACAGAACCACAGTCTAGTCTATGTCTTGTATACGGGGTACAGAACCACAGTCTAGTCTATGTCTAGCATATGGGGTACAGAACCACAGTCTAGTCTATGTCTAGCATATGGGGTACAGAACCACAGTCTAGTCTATGTCTAGCATATGGGGTACAGAACCACAGTCTAGTCTATGTCTAGCATATGGGGTACAGAACCACAGTCTAGTCTGTGTCTTGTATATGGGGTACAGAACAACAGTCTAGTATATGTCTTGTATATGGGGTACAGAACTACAGTCCAGTCTGTCTAGTATATGGGGTACAGAACCACAGTCTAGTCTATGTCTAGCATATGGGGTACAGAACCGCAGTCTAGTCTATGTCTAACATATGGGGTACATAACCACAGTCTAGTCTATGTCTTGTATACAGGGTACAGAACCACAGTCTAGTCTATGTCTAGTATATGGGGTACAGAACAACAGTCTAGTCTGTCTTGTATACGGGGTACAGAACCACAGTCTAGTCTATGTCTAGCATATGGGGTACAGAACCACAGTCTAGTCTATGTCTAGCATATGGGGTACAGAACCACAGTCTAGTCTATGTCTAGTATATGGGGTACAGAACCACAGTCTAGTCTGTCTTGTATACGGGGTACAGAACCACAGTCTAGTCTATGTCTAGCATATGGGGTACAGAACCACAGTCTAGTCTATGTCTAGCATATGGGGTACAGAACCACAGTCTAGTCTATGTCTTGTATATGGGGTACAGAACCACAGTCTAGTCTATGTCTAGCATATGGGGTACAGAACCACAGTCTAGTCTATGTCTAACATATGGGGTACAGAACCACAGTCTAGTCTATGTCTTGTATATGGGGTACAGAACCATAGTCTAGTCTATGTCTAGCATATGGGGTACAGAACCACAGTCTAGTCTATGTCTAGCATACGAGTACAGAACGACAGTCTAGTTTATGTCTTATATACGGGGTACAGAACCACAGTCTAGTCTGTCTTGTATACGGGGTACCGAACCACAGTCCAGTCTGTCTTGTATACGGGGTACAGAACCACAGTCTAGTCTATGTCTAGCATATGGGGTACAGAACCACAGTCTAGTCTGTCTTGTATACGGGGTACAGAACCACAGTCTAGTCTATGTCTAGCATATGGGGTACAGAACCACAGTCTAGTCTATGTCTAGCATATGGGGTACAGAACCACAGTCTAGTCTATGTCTAGCATACGAGTACAGAACGACAGTCTAGTTTATGTCTTGTATACGGGGTACAGAACCACAGTCTAGTCTGTCTTGTATACGGGGTACAGAACCACAGTCCAGTCTGTCTTGTATACGGGGTACAGAACCACAGTCTAGTCTATGTCTAGCATATGGGGTACAGAACCACAGTCTAGTCTATGTCTAGCATACGGGGTACAGAACCACAGTCTAGTTTATGTCTTGAACCACAGTCTAGTCTATGTCTAGCATAAGGGGTACAGAACCACAGTCTAGTCTATGTCTAGCATACGGGGTACAGAACCACAGTCTAGTTTATGTCTTGTATACGGGGTACAGAACCACAGTCTAGTCTGTCTTGTATACGGGGTACAGAGCCACAGTCCAGTCTGTCTTGTATACGGGGTACAGAACCACAATCCAGTTTGAGAGAACCGGAGTGGCTCCTATGACAGCGACATCTGTGGTGTCAAGTGCCAGCAATGGTTATACAAGTGTTCTGACTCACCATAGTACTAGAGAGTACCTCAATTATCTACCTAATCCATTTAATAGTACACCTAATCACAAACTACGATCTGCACACCTGCCCATTCTATTGTCTAGTTCTCAACTGATCCACGAGACTGGTATGACTAAAATTAAATAATCTCTGTGGAAAGCAGCGGTCACTGTTTACTATGTCATGCAATGCCAACAGATTCATCCACTGACAAAAGTATATCATGAGTGAAGTCATAAAACCTCGTGCAGGTGACATGACACACCTGAATGATAGGTTCGTTGACCTCTAGCAATAACAAGTTAGACTGGTCTGGTCTGCAGCTTCATGGTATAGTTCAGAATGGTAGCATTCCACTGCCTTCTAACAAATGGCTACATTCTTAGTGCAATACCACAAACACACAGAGACAGCTTGCAGTCTTTCCTTGAACTTAGGCGGGCTGTATTGAATGAATGGTACCTTGCAGGTAGAGCATGACCTAGTTGGTATATTCATGGGTATATTCATATATAGTGTAGAGACAAGATTGGCCTTTCACACAGAATTAGATGGTCGTTATCACAGTGTAGGTATTAGATTGGATGAATAAAGTTTCTAGTATAGTGTGGTTAGACCAATGGTCCTGCACACGAAATTAGAAGGTCTTTAGTAGAGTAGTGTCAGAGCAAGGACTCCCACATGACAACAGTAGGTCTTTAGTACATTGTAGTCAGAGCACTAGTCCTGAGATCATGTCTTTAGTGCAGTGTAGTCAGAGCACTAGTCCTGAGATCATGTCTTTAGTGCAGTGTAGTCAGAGCACTAGTCCTGAGATCATGTCTTTAGTGCAGTGTAGTCAGAGCACTAGTCCTGAGATCATGTCTTTAGTGCAGTGTAGTCAGAGCACTAGTCCTGAGATCATGTCTTTAGTGCAGTGTAGTCAGAGCACTAGTCCTGTTCAGTTTAGTTGGACCACTGATCCTGAGATTAGAAGGTCTTTAGTGCAGTGTAATTAGAACACTGGTCCTGAGATGAGAAGGTCTTTAGTGCAGTGTAGTTAGAGCACTGGTCCTGAGATGAGAATGTCTTTAGTGCAGTGTAGTTAGAGCACTGGTCCTGAGATCAGAAGGTCCTGACACAGATAGGTAGATTAATTTTTCAGAATATAAATAGTGTTTGCTCTACTTTGTGCTATGATGTTGTCAGGTATGAATATGATAGGATATATATATATATATATATATATATATATATATATATATATATATATATATATATATATAATATTATTAATAAGGATAAGTTGATAGGGTGTATATATTATATAAATATATATTTCAACAGATTTAGCAGATAATGAATCAGGCAACAATTGTCTTGATTGAGTTCTGGTCACTAGTCAGCTTACAACTACTGGCATGTTGTTTGAAAACAAAGCTACCAGGGGTAGTTTGTATTGCTACATACATTCACCCTTGCTCATTTGCACAGGGAAATCGTGCTCAATTGTGATTATATGAGATAAAGCAAACATGTTACGTTTACTTAAAGCTTCATGGGTCTTTGTAGCAGCCAAAATTAACATTCCTTCTTGATAATTTCAAATAATATTTGTTTTTAGTTAACAGAAGCAAATGTGGAAATAACGATTTCAAATAAATAACATTACTACAGTAATTGAAGCATTGCAGTGCACACGACCTGCTTGTGCATGACAGATAAATGAGTTTGTCCTTTCTAAGCAGTCATTTGGCTCAGCCGAATTATTGATTAACAATCAGGCCTGTCACATGCACGATCACCAAAGGCCAAAGTTTTATGACTGTGTTTATTTCAAAACAAGCAACAGTGCATTCTTCAAGCATGGTTTTTTACTAAAAGGATGCATGTTCATGATTGTATCTGTTTCAAAAATAATGAAATGTTGATGGCATAACTTGAGTATAAATGGCAGCTAAATTACGATATTTTAATACTAATTTGGTCTGGGCAGATTTCAGAGACAATGCAAATTTAGGTTAACTGCCACAAATAAACATAGTTTTGGTTAAGAAAAGTTAAGTTGAAAGTTAATCGGGTATTAAATTAAATCCTTCTAGTAAAGTTAATTAATTAAATTATAATATATTAGCCTTTCTGGTAAGATTAATTAATAAAATAAAATTAACCTAATTGAGATAATTCCATTGACAAATTAACAATAAACAATTTAAATTAATCCATGTCAGCACGTGACCACATCTTCCCATGTGTTTTTCGCATGCAGTGACATCGAGCTATATTTTACAACTAGTGCGTAGTTTCATCTGGCGCAATTTACATGCGCAAGAGGTGGAATCCAGTCCATGTCGACTCAGGTCATGTCATAAACATCTTAATCATTACAATGACATCACAAATGGACACAGTAAAACGTGAGTATCACTGAACACTGGGGTGCTGAGAAAATGTGCCATTTATGCAGACCAGACATTATAAAGCTTCCCAGGTGAAGTAAGGATGGTACAAATATGTTCCTTGTGGGGTCATTCCATGTCAATACATTAAATATTCAATGTGGATTACTGGGTTAAGTTATAGTCTGCCCTAATTTGTACATGGAGAAAACGTCTTTTTTGTTTTATATGTTGAGTGAAGAAAGGTAGTGATACTAGTTGGCTTGTTAATTTATAAAACGTATTAGTTATTACTCTTCAACCACTGACGCCACTGAGCTGGTGTTGTGGTATCTGCAACGTCTCTTCTTTGTACAATCTCTACCTCTTGATTTAAGTCTTTTGAATAGGGCTCCTACACAGTTGTGCTGGTATGTTCTAAACCAGGTCGAACAAGGGCTTTATATGTTATTTCCTTAGATCACAGAAGGTTCAGAGTGCAGCATTTATGGTAAACAGATAGAGAGAAGAAACACAAGAAACATGGTATCATCAATATGACACTACTAGTATTAGGCTACAGAAGTGTGGACTGTGCACTCTTCTTTGTGTGAAAATTCAACAGGAGTAATTAACCTGTAAATTAAATAACACTTAACCCAGGAATTCTCCAATTATGTTAAATTAACCTCACAAAATGTTCATGTTCAAACATGCTGATTGTCATTGGGTAACATAAAAATCAAATACCAAATTTTAAATGACCACTCAACTGAAAGTTAATCGGGGATTTGTCAATTAAATTAAATCCTTCTGGTAGTTAATTAATTAAAGTATATTAGCATAATTGAGATAATTCCACTGACAAATTAACAATAAACAATTTAAATTAATCCATGTCAGCACATGACCACATCTTCCCATGTGTATTTTGCATGCAGTGACATCGAGCTATATTTCACAACTAGTGCGTAGTTTCATCTGGTGCAATTTACATGCGAAGGAGGCTGAATCCAGTCCATGTCGACTCAGGTCATGTCATAAACATTCTAAATCATTACAATGACATCACAAATGGACACAGTAAAATTTGAGTATCATTGAACACTGGCACTGAGAAAATGTGTAATTTATGGAAATGTCTCCATTAGACCAGACATGTTATAAAGCTTCCCAGGTTAATTAAGGATGGTACAAATATGCTCCTTGTGGGGCCATTCCATGTCAATACATTAAATATTCAATGTGGATTACTGGGTTAAGTTATAGTTTTTGAAACAAAATTACTACTTTCCTCTGCATCATCAAGACAAGATAATCTGGAATTTTCCAAATAGCTTGTCTGGTAATCTTTTGGTGTTTATACGTTAATGAAAAACCTAATCATTGTGGAATAAAAAAGATTTAAAATCGAATGTAATGTACTAGATCATAATAGTTTACTTACAATTCACATTAACTAAACATTGTCCCATCATCGTAACTAAACATACGCCATGACCCCTGTGAACCTTTTTAAGAACCCTGCTCTCATAATAATCTGTCCCTTACTCTGCCTCTGTCCAGTCTGAAGATCTAAGGCATTCTTCTTCATATCAGAACAAATCTGTAAATTTTGAGGAATATAATGATTACAAAGAAATGATATATAGTAGGTAGATAGGCAGCAGGTAGCTGAACAAGTAGCTGGAAAAAGCAGGAGAGAATGGGAAAGAAAGAACTGGTTAGTTTTTTTAATTGACAGTTCTGGTCAGTTCAGTTTGGAGCTTATCTAAGTCTGCCTCTACATTTGTAACAGGGAGGTCCATTGTGGAATTGTTCTTGGGAAGAACCTGTATTTGTAATAGTCTGCCCTAGTTTGTACGTTGAGAAAACATCTTTTGTGGTTTGCATGTCAAGTGCATTGTGACGTCAGAGTGAAGAAAGCCTTGGTTGGCACTGATACTAGTTGGCTTGTTAACTTATAAAAAGTTATTAGTTATTACTCTTCAAGCACTGACGCCACTGAGCTGGTGTTGTGGTATCTGCAACGTCTCTTCTTTGTACAATCTCTACCTTTTGATTTAAATCTTATGAATAGGGTTCGTACACAGCTGTGCTGGCATATTATAAACCTGTTTAACAAGGGCTTTACATGCTATTTCCTTAGATCATAGGAGGTTTTGACTGCATCAGTTATGGTAAACAGAAACAGACGGAACATAAGAAACATTGTATTATCAACAGGACACTACCAGGCCACAGAAGTGGGGCCTGCACACTTTTCTTTGTGTGACAATTTAACCAGGTGTGACAGAAGCAGCTGATGCATGACCTCAATAACCAATCTAGCATAGGTCACAGCACAGCACAACAGCTGGCTCAGGACTGGTTCGGGTCAACCCAGGCCGTGAGTTAGGTGAACAAGAGGTCCAAAAGCCCAAGATGAAAAGCCTTGCACTCATAGCTGATGTAAGGAAATGAACTAATTTATAGAAACACTTGCCAACATCCAGGTCTATGTCTACATCACAGCTTACTGAAGCTGAAGCCGGTTGCATGCTTGAAGTTAAAAGCCTGCTAATTCCGGCTCAGTGCAGCTTAATCATTTATGGCCCAAAACTGGTTCCAACAGCCGAGTCAAGTCAGGGTAAATGAAATAAAACATTTTGCCAAGTTTTCAGTCATACCACTTTGATATCTATGACAGATTTCTCTGAGTGGTTAGATTTACCTCATCTTAGCCAACAAGTATACCTATCTGGTTTAGTGATTACAGCTGTAACACCAGTTTTACAACATTTTACACCTTTTACTATTTTTTTTTCATTTTGACAACAGACACACACACGCACGCACGCACGCACGCACGCACGCACGCACGTACGCACGCACGCACACACGCACGCACACACACACACATCTGTGTAATCTAGTTCATTGTATCAATCCACAACTAAAAATGTACACTTTAAAAATACATGACCAGCACAGCCAGTGGCAGTTAGCATTCATAGTAGTATTAATAAAATAACAGTTGAACTTATATTTATAACAGTATTTCTGTTAAGGTTACTGCATAGCAAAATGTAACATTTTTACACCAAAAAGTGGATGCAACTTAGCAGTATTTTTTAATGTCACAATTACTAAAAATTATACAGAATTTGCCGAAGAGATGAACCAGTCAAATAGTAAGTGAGTAACATCTGCAGGAAGGTGAACAAGAGAGAGACTAGCTAGCTAGCAGCTACAGTGACATCTGGTGTCGTGTAATTACAACACACATGTCATAGTGTTTACAAATGGCACAAACCATAACTATAACATTATCCTCGACGAAATCAATCAAGCTAAAAATAAATATATGACAACTAAATTAGTGAAATTTAATAAATATAAAAATAAAAAGTTTACATGCATAACTCAAGGTCTGTTAGCCTCAATATGACACAGAGATATACTTTACAAACAATTAAAATGAACAAATCCTGATTCTTCAGAATATGAAATGTTACTGATTAATCTAAAAACATACAATATTATAATGAAAAGGAGCAGCAAAGCAATCATATTTGGAAACACATTTTAATCAATTCAAATTTGACATAAAAAATACTTGGAAAACTATAAATGAAATCCTGTCTAAAAGTAAAACTAACAAATAATTTCCAACACATTTTAAATAAATTATCACTAAACATAGCAAAATGTAAATATATGGCATTTCAAAGGCGAAGAAAAATGTACAGATGCTTACTCTGAAGATGGATAACATAAATATTGAACAAGTTAAGGAATTTAATTTCCTAGGTTTAATTATTGATACAAATTTTAATGAAAAAATGTCAAACGCTTATTTTTACTAAACAGTCTTCAGGATAGTTCATTTTCAAATCAGATAACTTTCATTTTATATATCCAAGTTATGTTTAAAAGCCTCTACCAGGTAAATTAAACACACCTTGGATATGTATAATGAAAGTTATCTGATATGTCAAACGCTTGTTCTAAAAGATTGGTATTTTAAATCAATTCAAACACGTGTTATCACTACAAATTAAAACATTATTATATAAATTTTCATTATTTTTTTTTGTACCACACATTAATTACTGCATTACGGCTTGGGGTTTTCAATCAAATAGGATAACAAAACTTCAAAAGAAAACTTTTAGAAATATTACCTTAAGTAGTTATAATTCCCACACAGAGCCACTCCATAAAAAATCTTAGCATGTTAAAAGTAGATGACGTTCTTAAATGATAGCAATAAAAATTTTATTATAAATATTGACATACTGATTTACCAGTTTATTTACAAAACTGGAGGATAATCTTCAACGATGACATACATATTTATGATACATGAATCAAGAATGAAATAAACTTATAAAAAATTTGCAAAGAAATGTCTTCGGCATAATTTACCATTTTTACTTAATGATATTCCCAGTACAGTTAAAGAAAAGCTTAACACACACAGCTTACAGAGATTTGCTAAGTATGTTAAACTTAATTTTTTTTACAAAATAATCAAGATTCATGCACAAGACAAAATTAACTAATTAACTTAACTACAAACACATTATAATCAAGCAAGAATATTCATGAACACACATGTACGCATGCACGCACGCACACACACACACACACACACTTTGTACATACATAAACAACCAGAGATGATAAGAATTATTATTATTATGTTTTTTTAATTATGTAAAAATATAATTCAACATGGATATATATATATATATATATATATATATATATATATATATATATATATATATATATATATATATATATATATATATATATATATATATATATATATATATTATCCATATTTCTAGTATATATTCTATAATAAACATGCAAAAGAAGAAGACTTTTTTACTTGTCTCATCAGACATTTCATAAATGTCTGATGAGACAAGTAAAAAATTCTTCTTCTTTTGTATGTTTATTATAGAATATATACTAGAAATATGGATAATATAAATATTACCAGGTAATCATTTATTGCTGGTGGGTAAACTGGTAGACCAGGGTAATTCTGGCCACTATAACTTATTTGTAAGCCCATTGTTGTGACTAGGGGGCATGCATTGTCTTCTACCTGGGATATAATATTGTCTTCAAAATATAACGCCACCTAATGCCACAGATTTCCTTGAAAACATTCCACAGACTTTCTTTTCCAATCACAAGTGAATTTTTTTATGTCTCCTGTATTTACAGCAAAACACTGCTGCTTTTAATGATGCCTAATTGCAGTGGGCACATGACCATAAGATAACTTAGTTATTATCCTCCTGTAAGGCTGTTTCCTGACCTACATGGTTGTAATTACACTCTATATTTGGAAGCACTCCAATGTAATGGTAGTCTTTTGGTCAAACAAACCTATTTATGTGGGCAATACATTTCACACATCACAGCCTAAGTGGTTTCTGTAATCAACAATGAACTATCACCTGTTACACTGTATATATTATAAATTTCCATGCACTGTTGCAGTCAAACTGTCCAGTAATTTTGTTATAATGATCTTCTCTTACCAAGTTCTTATCTTCTATGTACACGTCTTGAAGGTTTTGTTGGATTCATAATCACATGTAGTTAATAAAACATTGTACATATGTTTTGATAAGCAGATTACTGGCTTGGATTACAGTTTGAGCACACATTTGTTCATACATGTCTCAGATTACTGAATAAGTTTGGAAGTACCATGTGGCTTGGATTACAGTTTGAGCACACATTTGTTCATACATGTCTCAGATTACTGAAGAAGTTTGGAGGTACAATGTGGCTTGGATTACGGTTTGAGCACACACTTATTCATACCTGTCTCATATTACATAACTTTTAAATAAATTTATTTACATGGATCCATACATATTCTATAAACCTACTCATGCTATACCTACTCATACTTGATTAATAAACCTACAAAATCAACATCAAATTAAAATATTATAAAAACAGAAATTATATTTAACAAATGTCCTCTGTATATTATAGTGAACAATGAATGGTGAACATGTCGGGGTGACGAGCAATAAATCTATTGGTAACAACTAACAGTGGGGTCAGAAACATGCAGTGTCATGCCCAATAGCTAGTAGGTTCACAAGCAGGTTTCATAATGAACAGGCTCCATTTACATGCTATAATAGCCACAGGCAGAGACAATGTATACAAGTCATATAACTCTATGATACAAGTCCAAGTCCCCACATTCATGACGACAGCTGTGTTAGTTTGATCCCATGGCAATGGGTGCTTCATATATAAAACTCACCGATGACCTATAAAATGTGAACTAAAAATAACAATATTTTATCTGATAATGAGTTGGGTGTTCCTACATACGTGAATAATGAGATAACAGACCTACTTCTTCTAACAGTGCTGGCAACATGTAAGTATATCTTTATTGACATGGTACAGTGTTATTTAAACAGTATTAATGCAGTAATTTTATGTCTGACCATGTCCATCTAAACCAAGTTCACAATGGGAGGCAACATACTTGCTGTGATGTTGTGTTAGTGTGAGTGAGCTAAGACAACATATTTGCTGTGATGTGTTAGTGTGAGTGAGTTAAGACAATATACTTGCTGTGATGTGTTAGTGTGAGTGAGCTAAGACAACATACTTGCTGTGATGTGTTAGTGTGAGTGAGCTAAGACAACATATTTGCTATGATGTGTTAGCGTGAGTGAGCTAAGACAACACAATTGCTGTGATGTGTTAGTGTGAGTGAGCTAAGACAACATACTTGCTGTGATGTGTTAGTGTGAGTGAGCTAAGACAACACAATTGCTGTGATGTGTTAGTGTGAGTGAGCTAAGACAACATACTTGCTGTGATGTGTTAGTGTGAGTGAGCTAAGACAACATATTTGCTGTGATGTGTTAGTGTGAGTGAGCTAAGACAACACAATTGCTGTGATGTGTTAGTGTGAGTGAGCTAAGACAACATACTTGCTGTGATGTGTTAGTGTGAGTGAGCTCAGACAACATACTTGCTGTGATGCCGTACGCCGGCAACTTCTTCCTGATGGTCAGGAGGATGACAAAGAGCACAAGTGGAAGGAACATCTCAAACATCACCACAATCTGCAAAGAAACATTTACAAACATCACCACAAGAGAAACATCACCACAATCTGCTAAGAAATGTCACAAACAGCACTAGAATCTAGAAATAAACACCACAAACATCAGCACTAAAGAAACATCACAATTGTCACCACAAAAAAAACACCACAAACATCACCAGTAGAGAAACATCCATGTCACCACAAAAGAAATATATATATATATATATATATATATATATATATATATATATATATATATATATATATATATTACTTGACGTGTGTAACTGTTTACAATCAATTATGATTACCCTATGTTTGTGTAACACAACAAAGAAACATTTTCTGCAAATGGCATGACATGAATTTGAAATGATATTTCTCGACCAATGATCAATTAGCACATCTAATTTTTCATCACATTTATGACAACTGAATATTAAAAAGCGTATAACATTTATAATGTTTTGCTAGATAAACATTGTGTCTAGCCATTATATGTCTGCCACATTGCAGGGTCAAGTTCAACAACATTTCTGACATTGTTGATTTATTGGAAGGAACTCTGCAATAAATTAAATAACACTCAGACTGCAGTTCCTCACCATGGAAACATGGTCTAAATATTACATAACTTTAATCTCACACTGGACTACGGCAGGAACAGATTAAGAAAACAAAATATATGCACACTGAAAAATGTCACATTTGGGATTTCATAAAACTTTTTCGAAGGCCCTAAAAAGAAATTTAGGCCTACTAAGGTATGAAGTCAGTTTTGTTAGTTTTGTGTCATCTTGGTTCCTTGAATACTGGATTGGTGGACTGGTAGGGCTCGCTAAGATTGTGTTTTGATATGTGAGTGGAGAGTCTTACTGCGACACGTTCTGGCGATGCATTACCCTAGATAAGTAGGGCAGATTCGACACGGTCTGTAGCAGGACAGCTTTTTTCCAAGCTTGTTTTCCTGAATAACGGCCTGACTGTACGCTTCCTTTTGATGTGCTGATACTACACCAGTTCTCAGAGAAAGCTTGATATAGTTGCCAAGAGTAAAGAAGCTATCTCATTCATTCAGTCTCTGATATGTGAGTCAGAATGGGATAAAGTTCACGTGGTTTATAGGACAATGACTGCTATCGACCATTGATGCAATATTGCAAGGATTAGGCACTACTTAACTCCTGGAGCAATACAATATGTATTTGTTACTTGCAGACTTGACACTGGCCATGCATTACTCCATCATGATGCAAACAAATACACTGATTCCAGAGTGTGCACAACTGGGCAGCCAGCCTGGTCATTGGTGCCTGTCAATTTCTGCCACACGACATTGCTACTAGGAAAGCAAGTTATGCGTTCCTGCTCCTCATATCCAGCGAAGTACATCTAATTGTGTCAATCGACCTCAGCTCACTCAATCGTTGCGCTCTAGCGAGCTCGATCTGCTTCATATCCTGCCAGGTAAACACAATTGGAGTGACTGATCATTTGGTATTAAAGCCCGACACAATGGAATAAATTTTCCATTGAACTCAATTCAACTCGCTACATAACATTCATATCTTACAACAAAAAAAAAACAGCATCATTTTTAAGCATATCCGAAGACCCATGTTTTTGCTAGAAAATTTTGTATGGTGACCTGAGCGATGACTGTTGCAGCGGCACTTTATAAATTTCACAATTTATGATGATTGCTGATCAGTAATTATGCAGGCACATTTTCATTCTCGACTTTGTTGCTCTCCTCTTTATCCCTGTAGTTCGGTCGTCGATTTTTCCCCTTCTTCGCCAATAGTCCCGTTTAACTGACATCTCCACCAACCATCTCCCCGCCAAATCTCTCTTCACACAGTGCTTTACACTCTAAGTGCATCTGCTCTCTTCAACTTTAGAGAAGCTCAAAAACATGTTAGAAACAACTATAGATGAGTCGAAGTCAATTGAACACACTATCAATGTTATGAAAATTAATTATTCCAACACCTGCATGTAACTAAACTACAATAGTTTAATGAATCACTACAAGATTAACAATAATGTAAGGTTATTTTTAGACAGTTATTTTTTTGCTGTATAGTAAAGCTCTAATCAATTATTGTCATTCAGTTTTTGTTCCATGTTTAGAATTCAGAAATGTATGGTTAGGCCAGGCTTATTCTTCTGCCAGTCCAGACTGACCACTGGCTCTGATGAGAGGCTATTCATACAGGATCGCCATCTGTTGACATTGAGAAAATTATTTAGCATGCTGGTAGGCCTAAATCTAGCTTAATTAATCATCATATGATTAAAGTATGTGGACAAAGGGTAAAGAATCTATCACATAGTCTCCGATGTAATGACTAATCAGTAAATAACCACAGCTTTGTAAAAACACAATTTGTCACATTTATTACTAATCACTATGCAAAGCTAAGTAAATAAATAGAGTACTGTACTGTTTACCTATATAGCAATGTTTACAAAACAAATATAAGCAGCCAGTGCGGATTAGATTACCTGTTATGTCAAAATACTGAGTTCACCCACTGGTCAGACTGGCCCCTGGGCAGTGGTCAGATAAGTTGGCCAGTAAGCAGCTGACAATTCTGGTACGATCATGAATATAAAGGGAAGATCAATGGGACGCTGACTGATCCACTAATTAAACAAGAAATTGCTAATAAAACAATAATTCATGGTGACAACCAATCTAAACCAGCGTGAAGGTGATTGCGATTTCCTGAAGGTTATATTTTCTATATACTTTATCTTTGATCTAATACTCTATTGGTTAGTCTGCAGTAGAAGCTGTCATGATCAATCAATGTTTTAACATTTGATAGAACATATAGTTGAGATAAAATTGTGCGCATCAAAACAATATTCCCTTTGTGAAGATTAAATTAAACTGTAATTTACATAAAAATGGACACCAAAACGGGACATTCAAAAGTGCACCACAGGGGAATTAAAATAAACAGTTGGGAGGCAGATGAAACAACCTTTTCATGGAAACGATTTGGTAAGAGTGTAGCCAATGACTATGTGAAAAGGTTTGGATATGTCACAAAGGACAGGCAGGATACACGAGTAGCAAAACCATGGTAACGGTCGTTGTGGCTGATGTCGTTGAGAATAACGACCATTACCGGGTCCAGCTAAACGTGAAAGTGAATTCTTGTTTTAATTCTTTTGAACTACATTGTGTGGTCATCTTTCCTTATAATTTTTATTCAGATGTTTCTAATGGGATATGAGTTAATTTTATGTAATTTCCAAATTTTTCCACAGTGTCCTGAACATCATGAGCATTTCCATTACATTAATTTAACATTTCCATTGGATATTTTAAGGTAAATTCTTGATGATTCGATTTTAAGAATCAAAGTTCTATGTGATCATTAAACTGGCAAAACAAATTCTCCCGTGAATGTCAGCGCATACACTTATTGCGTGCAATGAAATTTGGCGTCCACCATTTTGTGGTAACAAACGTTGCCGTAACAAACATTACCCGCCAGTCTACTTTGTGCTTAAATCATCGAACATGGGACACAATTTTCAGTAAACTTTCATAATACCAAGCAAATGAGCTAATATATGTCAATATTATATATTACTTCATCACCATCAACAAATTGGTATCAACAAACATAGGAAAGATGTCGACCAAAAAGCTGTTACGATGCCTATGCGAATATTGTAAAATCTTGCAATTCTTTCTTCAAACTCATTTTCAGGCAGGCGAAACTGGCGCTGTAAAAAAGACTGCCCTGGCAGCTGCCAAGACCAGGCAGGCCATTGTTGGTAATGCACCGGACATTTACACGCACATTAAATATACCTTAACTATCCCATGACAAAGCAAACACATACAACAACATAAAAATATTATCGTTGTGGAAGGGACAACTGTAAGAGAAAAGGGAGGCAGAAAACTCAACCCGAGGGTAATTAATGACACCAGAGGGAAGCAGTTTCATAGGTACGGAACCTATGGAATCATTCGTTGCCTGGTCAAGATAGCGAAGCACATTAGAGGAATAAGAACACATCCCAGCGTTTCAGAGAATTTAACAGAATTGCACTAATTTACAATTTTTGGTGTCCATGTGACAAACGTTAAAAGTACAAGATAAAGTTTGAATTTGGAGATGTTTAACAGTTGGTGATTTTTATCTTTTTAAATAGTGAGATACAGAAAGCTGTTTGAAATGCAAGAAATAATTGTCCCCATTAAATGAACTGAAAATAATTAGATACTTGATGTCTCCATCACTGAGGTAACGCCTGTCACAGCGTCTTTTTTTAGATGCTGATTTAACATGTTAAGATTATATGTGGGCCAGTATTGAAAACACACACATATGCATTAATAGCATCATTAACGATGTGTCATATACATTACACTGTCACCTGGTCTTCAAAGCAGTCTCACCTCAAAATGTTTATAAATAATAACTACAATTATTATAAACATTTACTTGGATTAATAACTGGTTCGATACTGCTTGGGACTATAAGAATATATTTTTCTTCAAATCAGTTGGTAAATGCAATAGAATATTTAAAATCAGTCAAATCAGCACATCAACTGTGTACTGTAAGTTTATAACTAATGTGTTGTTCTTGTTGAAACATGGTTGTGACCTCTTTATTACATTGTGCCATTTCAACATGGACATCAGTAACAGTGGCACGTTACTGGTAGTGGCCATGAAGTGTGGATTAATTCATGAAACTAATTACATATACTGTGTTCTGTCACTGATACGTCCCTGCTGTTGGCAGTGTCGGGCGACTGACTCTGCCTGGCAACTGACTCTGCCTGGCGACTGACTCTGCCTGGCGACTGACGCTGCCTGACCAAACTAGCAGCCTTCCAAAAATTACACACTGAGAAAGCAGGATGCAATCTAATGCAATAGCACTCAGGATTAGAAAGGCTTATTGTCTAATGGCTAATGTTTGCTATACATTTTGATTATATATCATATTCGTATCGGGATTCACTAGATAACATATTTTATCATTTACCTATTTGGTTAATGTGATTGTTCTTTCTTAACCAATTTACGTTTTTCCACCCAAAAGGTCATTAAATATATTAACTGCCATTCATTTTCAAATATTATTAGTATAAACACATATTATTCAAAACAATGTCCAATTCACCTGATCGATGTTCTGGTGTTAAATGGCAATTGTCCAAAACATAAAATACTAAACATCTAAAATATGGCTGTCATAAAGGAAAGTTTACTGAATCAAAACCCTAAAAATAACATTAACACTGTGTAAAAACATGAGCATAATTATTTATTAATAATAATTAAATGTAGCCAATGTCAAATATACTTCCCAAAATGTATGCACACAATAGAATCGTGAAACAGTGGTTAGTTTCTTTACACTTCAACCACATTGAACTGCCATTTATATACCATGGGTATTGCGTAAGGGTTTTTTAATTTAGGCATACTCACAAAAAATTCTCGCATACCCCAAGAAAAGTACGTTCTGCTGCTCAAAAATAAAATTGCCTAACTGACTGCTCTTATGTAGATTTGCATCGGAGATAATGACATCATATTTTAACACTGACATGCACTAGCCTCGTTATATAATACTGTGTGACATACTAGGTACATATATCAGTCAATTATGATCGTGCTAAGACAACTTCCTGTTATATTTCAAACTTTTAGAGAAAATGTGTTATAACAAAAAAGTAATAATTTTTACATGCTATACTTGGTTTATCATCTGGAATGACTGGAAACTTTGGTAATAATATACAGGCAATTTTACTTATATACAGTATAACTTTAGACTATATAGTGATATACATATAAGGCCAATATACTTGAAATATATGGTTACTGCACGGATCCCTGCCTTTCCTTGAAAGCAGAAGGCAAGCCTTTTCCCTAGCTAGAGTTTATGCTGCGTTCCATTGCGTTCGTATTTACTGTGAATACAATTCCAATCATATTTCTGAGTCATGAACTCGAAAGTTAAATGAGAGCCCATGTGGGCGACTTGAAAATTTGACTTTACCCATGAACTCGTATTCACTGTAAATACCAGCGCATTTATTGCATTATTGTAAACACATGTTACGGAGTCAAAATTAACGTCAATATGCACTTGGGGTATATATATATATATATATATATATATATACACACACGTACACACACACACACACATATATATATATATATATATATATGAGAAAATATACAGATATACATAAATACTGATTCACTAGTTTATATTAAAAAGATGGAGGTTCGATCAGCATGCCAAACTTTTAATTTTGACACCTGCATCTACACAAATTGTGTAGGTGAAGGTGTCAAAATAAAAACCCCAACTTGCTTATTTATATTAACATGTCTAATCAGTTCCTGGAGCTGGCCGCTGTGGGACAACAAATTTGTATCATTAACATTATTTCATTAGATTAGGCCCTACCATTGCCATTGGCATTGTCTTGGTCTTGGACCTGATCGCGTTACGGAATACGTTAAATGCAGTGCACGTTATCTATATAACTTATATAACGTTCAATAAAATACACGCACCGGACTCCGTTTCTTCAGTGAGAAATTCTTCCATAGTAGGATACGGAGCTGTAGAAAGAAGCCCATTTTGCTTGCGTCGGACGTGGCCACGCGTCCGACCCGTCTCGCTCACACTGACAGGCTGCTGTGTTTGATCTTTGTTGCGTTTGCGACAAAACCTGCCTCTGTTGAAGCGCTCGCACCTGGCCTTAAAGTGAGAACTGACTATA